>PVKY010000379.1:0-51934 GCA_004027775.1 Bradypus variegatus | reverse complement strand
TTGATCAAAATTTTTCCCCTCTTGTTTTTTCTGTTTCTTGCTCTGCTCTATGTAGCCTTTTTGTGAATGGGTCTCCTCAGATATGGTCGACCCTAGTCAGATTTTCCCAGTCTAGTGAGGCCCAGGTCTCATTGGGAGTGTATGGAGTTTTCAATGTTCGCTGCGATCTCGGCTTTTCCTCCAATTCCAAACTTGCATCCGATGTGTTACTGGTTACTGGACACCCCGAAAACTCTGTTTCATACAGTTCTTGGGTAGTTGCCAGCTGCTCTGGGCTCTGTCCCCGGCGGCCGCCACGGCTCCTCCGCGGGACTCCAGCGGCGCAGGCTGTGCGGGCCTCGCGGCGGCAGTGACCACCCAAAAGCCTCGGGGGCGCTCGGGTAGTGAGCGCCCACTCACCTCCGGCACCACGGGCTCAGGTCCCAGTGCAGGCGGCGACGGCGGCGACTCCTCCGCGGGGCTCCAGCGGCGCAGGCTGTGCAGGCCTGGTGGCGGTGGCGACCGCCCGAAAGCCTCGGGGGCGCTGGGGCGGCGAGTGCCCACTCACCTCCGGCGCTACGGGCTCAGGTCCCGGTGCAGGCGGCGGCGGCCGCTCCTCTGCGGGGCTCCAGCGGCGCAGGCGGTAAGGGCCTGGTGGCGGCGGCGACCACCCGAAAGTCTCGGGTGTGCTGGGGCGGCGAGCGCCCACTCACCTCCGGCGCCACGGGCTCAGGTCGATTAAATTGATTTTAATAAATGTGCCAGCTCTGGCTCTGCCTTCACCATCTTACTTTGTCGCCAGCCCCGTCCCATCCCGCCGTAGAGGCTCCCTGCATATATATTTTTATTCTCTGTCCAAATTACTTTGGGATGTGTCGCTCTTTGACACTAAACTATGCAAACCTACTAGGTCTCACTTCTTATTAAAAGTTCCATGTAATTATGGTATTTGAATGAACTGTGTGAGTTAAGTTGTTTAGGAAATAAAAATCTTGCACCACCTAAACATCTTTTCCCTTGGTCTCACATGGAATTTGCAGTTTTAAAACGCCGTCAGTATTGTCCTTCACTGTTTGGCCCGAATTGCCCTAGTCCTAACCACATCTGCTTCATTCATATCTCTAGTTGAAGTCTGGATTCTTTTTCCGGTTTTTTTACAGTTGCTATATGTGCTTATACTGTCATTCATTTCTGCTGAGCTCTAGCTCTGAGTTTCAGGTGTCACACAGATACCCAAAGTTCCGGGGATCGATCAGGTTATGTACAAAGGGATCCGCATCTCAAAACCTGGAGATATCCATTACAATTCAGGAATGGATATGACTGCTACAAGAACTTACAATCTGTGAACCCTTACAATACGTTCCCCTGATAAGCTGTGCTCTACGGTTCAATTCTGAGTTTACACATTGTAGTTAGTCCATATTGGTGGGGCCTTATAGTGTTTGCCTTTGTTTCTGGTGTACTTCACTGAAAATACTGTCTGCAGATTCCATTCACCTTGTTGCTTGTCTCACAGCTTCACTCCTCGCAGTAGCTCAATATTTCCTTGTATGCACACACAACAGTTCACCATTCTTTTCCTCAGTTGATGTACCCTTAGGCCACCTCCACCCATTGCAAATCATGTATACTCTCACCATAACCACCAGTGTGCAAATCTCGATTCATGTCCTTGCTCTCAGATCCTCCAAGTGTATGCCCCCTAAATGAGTTTACAGGACCTTATGGCCCCCACATACTTAGCTTCGTGTGGAACGACCACACTGACCTCCAGAAAGGCTATACTGTTCTGCCTCCTAACCAACAGTAAATGCATACATCCCTCTCTCCATGTTTTCTTCAGCACTTTTATCCCTGTTTATGTTTTTCCATACCATTTTATAGAGCTATATTCACATACCATATAATTATCCACAGTGTACAATCAGTTGTTCATGGTGTCATCATACAGTTGTGCATTTATCACCACAGTCAGCACTTGAAACAGTTTTTTTAACAAACAATAAAAAAGATAATAAAAAGAAAAATAAAATATCATACAATAAAATATAATAGTAGAGTCAGACAGCAACACCACTACCAAGAGTCCCATATCCCTCCCTTATATCCCCCTCATGCTCATTTAGCTTTGGCATATTGTCTTTGTTAAGTTAATGGAGGCATATTCCAGTGTTACTGCTGAACATAGACTCCAATTTGCTTTAATTATATTTTTCCCCACTACCATCCCCTTTCTGGCACTCTGCATGGTTGACATTCATTTGTTCTCCCACATACAAGAACAATTTTATATTTGTACATTTAGTCACAATCATTGACCACTCCAGTTTTTGCTCAGTTAAACAGTCCCAGTCTTTAGCTTCTATCTTTACCTCCGGTGTCATGCATGCCCCCAGCCCACCCCTCTCAGCTTCCTTCCTGGGCGTCCTTGTTCACTGTAGTTGCAGTCTTGTGATGCCACCACACAGGATTCTGCTATCTGTTTCTGGCTCCGCATAGTCAAGCCTGCTGAACATCCTGTAGTCCTTCAGCATCAAATGCCCATCACTACCCTCTTTCTGTCTCCTGGTGGCCTGTATTAACAGCTTTCAACTCTTAAGGTCTTTGATCCATTTTAAGTTTATTTTTGTATGTGGTATAAGGTAAGGGTCTAGGCTGCTCAAGCAAATACTGTGAAATGGGTTGGCTTAAACAAGGGGAATTTATGAGCTTACGGTTTTGAGGGTAAAAGAAGGTCCACCGCAGGGTTTTCGAGGCGATGCCTCCTGAATCCTGGTGTTCTGGGGCTGGCTGCCCGCGGCCCTTGGCAAGCCGCATGGTGGCTCTCCTGGTGGCTCTGTTCCCTCCCAGGTTCCCATGAGGTCTAGTCTCGCTCCCTGTGGCGCGCGCTCTCTGTCCCTCTGTCTGAATTTCACTCCCCTTATATGGGGCTCCAGTAATAGGATTAAGGCCCTCCTGACGAAGGCCACAGCTGCCTGCCTGAGGCCCTCCTCACGCGGCTCACGGCCATAGGAGTGGCTTAGTGTGCGCACGTCTCTGGGGCACACACAGCCCACAGGGCCACGGGCTACCTCTGCTCTTCCACACGTGACCTTCCAGCTGTCCCTGCACCGTTTGCTGAAAAGCTCTTCGCTCCGCGTTGAGTCGTCTTGGTCAGTTGACGGTAAATGTTAGCGTTTGTTTCTGGACTCCCAGTTCTGTTCCAGCGTCACACTTTCTTGATGACCATTGCTTTGTAGTAAATTTTGAAATCAGGAAGTGTGAGTCCTCAAAATTTGTCCTTTTTAACGATTATTTTGGCTATTCTGGATCCATTTAATTTCTGTATGTATTTTAGGACCAGCTTATCAACGTCCGCAAAGAAGTCAGCTGGAATTGTGATAGAAACTATGTTGAACAACTTTTTTGTAATGTAAAAATCTGTGACTTGGTTTGTAGTTACTTTGGATGGTAGTGAGCAGTTTGGCTCTAAAATTGTTTTTCATATTTAAGTCAATCTAGTACTGATTTGCTTGAAAAATGTACTTTTGGTCAAACATTTTTGTGTGGTTGGTGATTTGGACTCTCCTTTCCAGTAAGTTAAACTTGTGCTTCTGTTTCAGGACCTCCAGGTTGCAGTTCTGTTCAGTTCTGGGCTGCGTGCTCAGGCCGGCTGGTTTGCTCCCATCTGGCCGAGTGCCTTCCGTGTGTCCAGGCTTGACCCAGCGTGGGTGACGCTGTGGGGAGGGCCTGGCAGGGCAGGCGTTGTGACAGGCTCGGGCGGGCTCCGCTGTGGATGGGGTCGGCCCCTGGAGGCGTTTGGATGGGCCGTGAGGGAAGGCCCCGTGGCTGTGGCAGAGGGGTCGGCCGGAGGCACACACGCGGGGAAGAGGGAGAAGAGAGGGGGGCACAGAGAGCGCAGTGGGGTCCGCAGGGCACACTGGCCGCGACAGGTGGGGATTCGGAGCAGGGGCCGCGGAGCACTGTCGGGAGGGGAGGCGCAGCCTGTGGGGCCGCCCTGCGATCAGGGTCTGCGTGAAGCAGGGCGGGTGAGGCGGCCTCCGGAGAGGTGCGGCGCCTTGAGCTGGCCTCTCCCCTCTGTGCGCAGTATGACTCCGTTCCTGCCCAGCCCAGCGCGGTCATCTGCTCCTGCCCGTCCCCGTCAATGGTGAGGAAGCAGCCTGGCTCCGGCACGGCCCCCAGCGCTCCCCCCCTCGGGAGCAGGCAGAGCCCCGCCATGGATGGCGCCGCGGCCGAGCCCCGGCCAAGCGCAAACTCCTTGCAGCACGCCCAGCCGCTGCCGCAGCCGCGGAAGAAGCGGCCCGAGGACTTCAAGTTTGGGAAGATTCTTGGTGAAGGCTCTTTTTCAACAGTGAGTATCTGCTGCTGTGGATTTTCGAGTGAGCGTGTTCTCCCTGGGGTGGTTGACCTCCCACAGGGCTTCGAGCTGGGAAACCCAGGCACATGGGGTGCTTTTCCCCCAGGCGGGGCTGGAGCCTCTCAGGGCTTGCTCCTGGTCCCATGGGGAGTGTGGCTGAAAGAGCTAAACAAGGATTTTGAAGCTGAACACTTTGAAAGTGCCTCTTGGTTATGTGGTGTTTGCACAGTTAGTTTTCATTCTAGCCCGGTATCAGCAAGAGGGGCTCCGTGTTCTTGTGTCCCTTCCGTGGGGCCTGGGAGCAGTTCTGTCCTTGAGGGCAAAAGTTAGTATTTCTGTAGTTATTTGGTCACAATTCTTGACCTTTATTGCGTGTGTGTGTGTGTGAGTGTGTGTGTGTGTGTGTGTGTGAATATATAAAGAAGTACGCCCTTGACGTTGCTGGGGCCATCACCAGCTGCAAGGGGCACACCCAGACCCCGGTCTCCTGAGCCGATCGCCGAGCCAAGCTCTCGGTCACACGCCTCTCAATGCTTTGAGGACCTGAGGGTTTTATGTCACTGGATTTTTTTCTCTTTAAAAGCAAAGAACTGAAGATGAGAAGGACCCTCTGCAGAGGTAGGCGGGAGGCAGCAGAGCTGCCCTTGGCTGCAGCACGGGCGGGCCGCTGCACTGCTGGGCACACACACTCAGGGGCTCCCTGAGCTGCCAGCCTGTCGAGCTGGATGTTTGTGAAGAGACATTTGAAATTTGTTTTCCTTTTATTTTTTACATTTATGAAATATTTCAAAATACAAAGAACATGAAATAGCATAGCGTACCCATCCTCCCAGCATCTTGTTTTAGTATTAACTTTTTAATTTGAAATACTTGCAGACTTAGAGGGCAGTTAAAAAAATTATACAAACCCCATACAGAGAACTCCAACACACTCCACCCTCCCACCCCAGACTCCCAGGTCCGCCAATTTTAATATTTTGCCACATTTGCCATATTATTCTATTTAGCCACCTATTTGTCTATCTGCCTGTCAGTCTATTTTCTGAATACTTAAGTGTGGGTTGCACACATCACACTCGTTGAACACTTACTACTGCCATGAGCATTTCCTAAGAACAAGGATATTCACTTACGTAACCACCTCAAGTGCAGTTATCAAGTTCAAGAAAGTTAATGTTGATAGAAAGTTTACAGTCTATATTCCCATTTTTTCATAAAAAGGACAATAATATCCTTTTCAGCTTTCTCTCCTCCCTTGTTAGAACCTGTCCAAGATCATGTATTGCCTTTGTCATTGTCTCTTTAGTTACTTTCCCTCTCTCCCTTCCTTCCTTCCTTTCTTTATGTGAGAACACTTACATAACATAAACTTCCCACCCCCCAGCCACCCCCAAGAACACCATTCACTGACCGGGGTTAGTCACACCCACATTGTTGCAGTGCCCTCACCACCTTCCATTACTGAAACGTTCCCGTCTCCCCAAATGGAAACCCTGCACCCATTATGCATTAACTCCCCATTCCTCCTGCCCCCACGCCTGGCAACCTGTACTCATCTCCGTCTCTGTGAGCTTGCCTATTCTCCAGTATTTTCCTTGTAGTTACCATGGGCTTGTGTTTTTTTAAAATTCAGTTTTATTGAGCTGTATTCACATACCACATAATCATCCATGGTATACAGTCATTTGTTCACAGAACCATTTATGTAGTTGTGCATTCATCATCACAATCAATTTTTGAACATTTTCAGTACCACACGCAAAAAAGAATAATAAAAAAAGTTAAAGTAAAAAAGAACACCCAAAACATCCCGTACTCCCCATTCCTCCTATTGTTCATTTAATTTTTGTCCTCATTTTTCTGTTCATGTGTCCATACACTGGAAAAAGGGAGTGGGAGCCACAGAATTTTCACAATCACCCAGTCACACAGTGTAAGCTACATAGTTATACCATTGTCTTCAAGAGTAAAGGCTACTGGGTTGCAGTTGAACAGTTTCAGGTGTTTCCTTCTAGCTATTCCAATACACTAAAAACTAAAAAGGGATGTCTATCTAATGCATAAGAATAACCTCCAGAATGACCTCTAGACTTCATTTGAGATCTCTCAGCCACTGAAACTTTATTTTGTTTCATTTGTCTTCCCCCTTTTGGTCCAAGAAGGCTTTCTCAATCCACGGGCTTACATTTAACATCCGAAATCTATAACACTCTCATTTGCTTTGATACCAGCTTAACTTCAGTTGTATACAAACACAGTGTTCCTGTACCCCTCCGACCCCCCACCTTTATGTAGTTCTAGTAACAAATTACAGGTTTATATGTTATGAGTCCAGAACAACTGAGCTAGCATTACATTTTACGCATTTGCCTTTTAGATCCTGTAGGAAGTAAAGATGGGGTTACAAACCAAAAATACAGTGGTAGTGATGTTTGTATTTACTCATGTTATATCTTTACCAGAGAGCTTTCTTTCTTCATGTGGCTTCAGTCTTTTATCCTTTCCTTTCAACCTGCAGAACTCCCTTTTACATCTTTTGTAGGGCTGGTCTAGTGGTGATGAATTTCCTCAGCTTTTGTTTATTGGGGAATGTCTTAATCCCTCCCTCACTTTTGAAAGACAGTTTTGCTGGATATCGAATTCTTGGTTGGCAATTTTTTGTTTTCAGCACTTTAAATATGTCTTCCTGCTGCCTTCTTGCCGCCCTGGTTTCCAAGGAGAAATTGGTACTTAATCTTACTGAGGCTCCCTTGTACATGACACCTTGCTTCACTCTTGTGGCTGTCGGAATTCTCTCTTCATTTTTGGCATTTGATGTTTTGACTATAATATTCTGTGGCAAGGGTCTATTTGGGATTATCCTGATTGGATTTCGTTGAGTGTCTTTGATATGTATATTCATGTTTTTCATTAAATTTGGGACATTTTCAGCCATTACTTCTTTGAGTATTCTTTCTGCCCCTTTCTTTCTTCTCCTTCTGGGATCCCCACAATGCATATATCGGTGTTCTGATGGTGTCCCATAGGTTCCTCAGGTTATGTTCATGTTCCTTCATTCTTTCCCCTTACTGCTTTCTCAGGCTGGGTGATTTCAGTTGTCTTATCTTCAAATTCTCCGATTTTTTCTTCTGCCAGCTCAGTTGGCTGTTAAACCCTTTAGGGGATTTTTTATTTCTGTTACTGTGGTCTTCAGCTCTGTTTGTTTCCTTTTCATAATTTCCATCTCTATATTGCTATTCTTTTTGCCTTCATGTATCATTTTCCTGATTTCTTTTAGTTCCTTGTTCATGTTTTCCTTTAGTTCTTTGGGCATATTTAACACCATTTTCAAAAGTATTTCTCTGATATTTTCTGGGTCTAGTCCTCTTCATTGATGGTTTCTAATGCTTTAGTCTTTTCCTTTACCTGGATCATAGCATCCTGTTAATTCATATGTTTGTAACCTTTTGCTGAAACCAGGATATTTTGATATCTTAATGTATTATCACGGGAATTTAGCCTCTGAGGCATCTGTTCCTTAAGCTTGTATTCAGCTTATGTTATGATAGAGCTTTCCTTGAATTCCAGGAGCTAACAACAAGAGCAGAAGAAGGGAAAAAATTACACACCATTCCCAATCTTTGCAGACTGACCAGTGAGATGCTCGCCTTCAGGCTTGTCCATATGATGAGTTTAGAGAACAGCTCCAGGCCAAGGCACAGGGGCCTTCCCAGTCCTTTCTGGGCACGTGTCTTGTCCTGGGTATGTGAGGTGGCTTAGGAAGTACCCTGTTTACAGAGATACGAATGGCCCCTCTTCCCCAGGAAACAGTGTGTCCTACCCCCAGCAGTGCCAGCCCCCAGCAGCGCGAGTTGCTGCCCTCCCACCATGTTCTGTAGGAGAGCTGGGTGAGCCGCTTTCTACACTCAGGGCAGGCTCTGGGACGAGGGACTCCTCAGGCCACTGCAGGCAGACTGGGCCGGACATACGTGCCCAGTATGTGCATGAGGGGGCTCTGCGCCCTCTGGGACTGGCGTTGGGTTTGCATGCTGGCTGTGCACTAGGCTGGCAAGGGGTATGGCAGGGGCCAGCCTGGGCGCCGCAAGATCTCACCGCTTTTAAGCCATCTTTGTCTTGGTTCAGTGCTCACCCTGTCACTGGGGTCCTCCAGCTGCTTCCTGGAGCTTTGAGAAAGATGTTCTGCCAGTTTTACTGGTTTGCAAAGCTTCTGTGGGGGTCGGAGCCCTGCAGTGTCTCACTCCACCATCTGACTGGGGCGGGGCTTAGTGTTAACTTTTGCTCCCTTTATATTTTTAATTAACATTTTTTATTGGCAACTTTTATTTAATTTATGAAACAACTGTGACCTTATGATGAAAAACTTGCACTAAGAGTATGCTCCCCATAGTTCTGGTACTCATTACCAAATCTTTTCAGAAAGAAGAAACTATTTTGAAAAGAACCTTGGCCATTTTGTACAATTATTTCCAATATTCCAGGGAGAGAAGAAGCGCTCTCCCTTTCCTCAGTTTTACCTTAAGGACATCTGGCTTGACGAGGGTATGGGAATTATTTGAGGTCTCCACGTGAGGAGAAAGCAGACGCCATCCTTTCTGGGTGGCACACTCCTGACGTGGAGACCACAGCAGTGATTCTGGTCCTTGCTGAGCCCTTTTTGGGCCCCTCTTCCGAGGTTGCCCAGAAACATGGGTGGGCGGGGCCCTGCAGCCCTGGCTCTGAAGTGACGTGCACTGCCCTCGGCTTGTCCTCGCCCTTCCTGAAATGAAGTCCAGTGGGGTTAGATTTCCAGGGGAGGGAAACAAGGATTTAAAGGGGCAGTTGGCAGGCTAGACCTGTCTTCACTTGGCAGAGCCCGGTGCTGGAGCAGGGGGGCTCCCAGCCGCCAGCCTGGGCAACCCGGGCAGACAAGGCCTGCCTCGCCCCCATAGAGAAACCTGTTTGTGGAGTGCTGAGTTTACACAACAAAGATGACATAAATATTTTGTTCCAAGAAGACTCTGTGAAGTATTAGTACTGTCTAACGTAATTATTTCCTCCTTTTTTTCACTTACGACACTAGAGAAGGGGAGTCCTTCCTAAGTCTGTCCCCTCCCTCACCATGCTTTCGTCCACAGCATGTTCCTCTGGAAAGAGACTTTGAGCTGTTCCACTCAAGTGCCTATGGTACCAGCTTATCCCGTTTGATGCCCCATGTCTGCCTCACTTGGCAGAGATGAACCCAGCCCAGGGCTTCCTGAGGGTGTCCCCACTGGGTCGCACCTCTCCCCAGGCTGGGGCAGGTCCTCAGCAGCTCTTGTGGTGCTCGTCCCAACCGCAGTGGCCGCGCTTCCAGTGGCAGAGCTGTCTCCGGGGCCCCACCAGGCTGGTCGCATCAGCTGTTTCAGAGCGGGAGGCTCTCGGTGCATCCCGGGATTTGCTTGTGTAGAAAGGTCTTTTCCGAGTCGGGTGCCGTGTCAGGGCTTTCTTCTGTCCCTGACGTGGAATTTGAACACAAAGGAGAGGGAACCCCCAGGAGGCGCTCCCTAGGCAGGCAGTGGTGTTTGGCTTCCTGTGCCCTTGGTGGCCACGATAATAATCAGGGTGTCTGAGGGTGTCATCCAGTGAAACCGGGGGGCGGGGTGAGGCTTATTTGAAAATGCCCAGATTCAGGGCGGCTGGTTTTTTTTAGAAGAAATTCCCTGTAGCCTTTGTGGTGGTGTTATTTACTTCTTTCTAACTTTTAGGAGGTTTTGTTAGCCCAAGATGTTCCTGAAATTGTATTTTCACTGCACCATGAGGACTATTGGCAGCTGATCAAGAACCTTCTAGAAACAGTCGAGAGATTATATTTGCCCCTAACTGTTGGAGCACTCCACTTTGGGCCTTGGTTTTCAGCTGTGCTTGTTAGCAAAGGACCAAAACCGGTTCAGCGTAGTTGCAGAAGCCTGTGGTGGTGGGCGGCTGTGAGTGACTGCCCGGCCCCACGCCCTGTTCCATCGCGTGCTTTTTCTCCTTTCCCCTTTTCTTCCTAACCCAGGTTGTCCTAGCCCGGGAACTGGCAACCTCCAGAGAATATGCTAGTAAGTAACAGTCCCCAACTCTGGGTGGGCAGTACAGGGAGGGTGAGGCCTCTGCGTGGCACCTTTTAGAGGGTGGTGCAGAGGGTTCTGGTGGGTCCCAGAGACCTCGCAGGAGGTGCGCACGTGAAGATGTCTGTCTGTGTTTTGAAGAACTTTAGTTTCTATCAGTTACATTTACGAGTTAGGTCTTTAGGGTGATCCTTTTTTTTTTTTTTCATTTTCACTGTTTCCAACTTTATTAATTAGTTTCTTTTTCATGTTAAGTTAAAATTCTGGAGAAACGTCACATTATAAAAGAGAACAAGGTCCCATATGTAACCCGGGAGCGAGATGTGATGTCACGCCTGGACCATCCCTTCTTTGTTAAACTGTACTTCACGTTTCAGGATGATGAAAAGCTGTGTATCCTTTGAACGGTCAAGTGTCTGCAAGCACACCACACCTGCCTTACTGCTTTGTTAGTGCCCATGAGTGGAGTAGTCTAAAGTCACATGGCCCCTTGGATGACTGCCCTCCAGAGGCAGCAGGGAGGGCTGTGAGCATAGCAGAGGCACGGAAATTGAATGCTATTTTAAGAGGACGTCATCAAAGAAATTGCTGAGGTTGTCACTGGTAACAGTTTCTAAGGATGGTTCTTTATTATTTTAACTTGACCACTCTAAACGTCCTTGTGAGATGTTGCTAGGTTTATTTGAAGGTGTTCTCTCATTCCTTCAGCCGGCACCTTTGGAGTGTCTGTCAGGTGTCAGGTCTTGGGCTCAAAGGAAGAAGGAAGCTTGGGTGGGGGTGCGAGGACTGCCTCCTGGGCTTCAGCAGATGTCGGGAGCACTGACTGGAGAGGGGAGCGTCACCAAGGTCAACTGCCAGTTGAGCAGTCCAGGAAGCGAGCCCCAGGATCCCAGGCCCACCCCAGGACACCTGCCACCACCCCTGCTGCGGCTGCTCCCTTGGCTCGGTGCGGTTTCTGACCCTCAGTTTCACCCTCCCGCAGAGAGTGTCCACTGGGTTTCTCTTGGCTTCACCCAGCAGCATCTCCTGTTCCCCTGATTGCTTGTGGAACCCCTGGAGTAGTGTTTTGTTTTGTTTTGTTTTAGCTTGTGCTTAGGAATCAGGGCACTGGGGACACCGTGGCCATTGGCTGTATATCAAGCTGTCGGGTGCCACCACCCTGTGTCGTCCTGCTTGCCTCCAGTCCTGCCAGTTCCCCCGAGCCCTCCAGCCTCTGCCCTCCGGCCCCTCTGCCCAGCTACCCTGCCCTGGTTCCCAACAGACGGTCATGGCATCTGCTTGGCCGAGAGGGAGTCGGGCTGTCCCAGGGACGTTGGCCCGGCAGACTCATCCCGGTCTCCTCGGCCTCTGCATCTCTTTTTTCCCTCCTTCCCCCTCTCCTCCCTTCTCCCTTCAAATCTCAGGGGCACCCCCCACCCCCACCCACCCCCTGAGCCTGCCACCCTCAAAGCTAGTCCACATGTCTGCTGAGGGCTTGGACCCCTCTGCCGTCCCTCCAGCACAGTCGGCAGTCCATTCCCCGTCCCTCCTAATACACCTTGAGTCCTCTGGACTAAAGCCATGCTCGATCCTGCTTCCACTTGTAACGCCATTGTCTGGCTCTGTCAATGTCAGCTGCATCTGTTTGTTTTTTTTAGAAATACTTGTTGAGTGCCGGGTGAGGGAGAGCTGCTGGTTCACAAGGCGACCTCTGCCCTCCTGGAGCCTCCTGTAGTGGAGGAGCAAGCTGTTCCTGGTCACTCAGCAGAGCGTGTGCCCTCAGGCAGTGAGACATACTCCCCAGCATCTTGTGTCCTTGGAAGGCAGGGTGAGGGGTCCCTGGTAACTGGAATGAGGGGCTCTTTGGGCTCAGGTAGTCAGGGAAGGCTGCTTGGAGGTGGCAGCCCTGGGCAGAGTGTAGATGGGGCTGTGCCCACACAAGGGAGGCAGTTCCACGCTGGGCAGGGAGCGGGGAGCTCCACGGGCCTGGGAGGGGTCGTGAGAAGTCTGGATTTTCTTCTGAGTGTGGTGGGAACCCCGGGAGGGTCTGGCTCTGCACTCCTGTGTGGAGGGGCTGTAGCCGTGGTGCAGGCTGGGTTAGGGGGCCAGGTGGGAGCGGTGGAAGTGCCTGTGGGCAGAACTGGGTGAGAGAAGGGAGTCTGGATGCCTCCTTGGTGGGTGTGTGCCCAGGGTGTGGCAGTGCAGGTACTGAGCAGGAGGAAACGGGGAGAGGACTGGGCTTGGGCAGGTGCCTTGGGCCCATCCAGTGGCCCTCTCTGTAGAGGGCTGAGGGGACCTGCTGCGGGCAGGTGTGCATGTCAGTCTGTCACCCGAGTGGCCGAGCCCATAAGGGGTGGTTGAGTAAGGGTGAGGCGGAGGCGTGGGGTTGGGGCGAGAGGGGTGGTGTCACCAGGGAAGCAGTAGCCTGGGGCCCAGAGGCACCAGTGACGTGGTTCCAGTGGAGGACGCACGCAGTCAGCCTCTCCAGGTGCTGCAGGGTGACCCGGGGATGGGTGGGTCTGGCCCGTGGAAGCTGTGGTTGGTGGCAGGTGGCAGTGGGAACGTGGGGGCAGCGCAGGGCGGGTCTTCCTAGTGGTTGTGCCTGGAAGAGGAGTAGGGAGAGACCCAGGAGCTGAAGGGCAGAGAGAGAGGTACTGCCTGTCTGTTCTCAGGTGTTCTAGAACGTTTGCCTCCCAGCCCATAGCTGTTCTCCTCTCCCCCTGGTCCCGGCATCGCCCCTTCTCTCCCTCTCTGCCCCCGCTGCTCCTGAGGCAGCTCTCAGTGACCTTGAGAACACCGAAAGGGGTTGCTCCCTCCTCATGCCTCCCTGGGAACTGCATGGCCACACCTCGGAGCCCTGGGCTCTGGCCCCGGACCCCCTGCAGAGCTGCTGGTTTCTGCATCTTACTCTTGTGAGGCTCTGGCAGAACCTCGTACTTGGCTTTGTCTTTTCCCACGTTCACGTCTGGCAGGACTGGGCAGCTCGGAGTCTAGACAAGAGCAGTCTCGCTTCTCATTGTCCGATGGCCTTGGTCAGTGTAAAATGTGTGGATAATGGATTCCACATTCTTTGTTTGGTGATTACATGCTGCTCTTGACTTTTAAGACTAATTCCCAGCCCAAGAAGACCGTGAGGGCTCGCTCACCTCCGGCAGGAAGGAGTCTCGGGTCCCCACCCCACTCCAAGTCCTGGTGGTGTGTATCATGTCAAGAAAGAGAGAAAACAGTGAAGAAAAGCCCAACTAGGAACACAGTTGCCCCTGGGGAGAGGGGTGCAGTTTATCCTGTGCATTTCCTTGTCGCTATCTGGGAGTGACCACAGGGCTAGACCCCGCGCAGGGCCAGTGAGTGCAAGGCGGTGCGAGGGGCAGGTCTGCGCAGCCTGAGGAAGCAGGAGGAGCCTCCCGGGCGGAAGGAGTGGGGTGCTGGCAGCCCCTCAGCCTTGTGCGGTCCAGCTGCATTGGGCTCGGGAGGTGAGCCGCCCTCCCTCCTCCTCCCTCCTCCTCCTCCTGCCTTCCAGGCGCATGGGAAGGCATGGGAGATTCTGGCTTTTGTCGCTGGCCCGTGGCCTTCCTCACCTCCCAGCAGGCCCAGCCTTCACCTGCTGCCCTGCGCGCTGGTGCCCACTCCCACCGCCTGGGAAGGAGCCCCGCTGGGCATCGGGATCCTGGGCTCCGGGCCTGTCTGTGTGTGCTGTGACCTCGAGGACATTGCCCAGCGTCTGAAGTGGCATTGGGCTCGCCGGCTCCCGAGGTCTCTGCCACAGGGCAGGTCCGCGCTTGTCCTGCAGGAACTCACCCACTCCTCACGGTCCGCACGCCAAGGGAGGGGAAGCGAGAGCCCCCGGGGGTCTGTGGAGCAGTCATCCTCAGCATTCAAACCCTGACAGTCACCTGAGCCCCACAGCCAAGCAGTGAACCAGAAGTGTCCCCTCCTCAGGAAACAGCAACCCAGTGGGTGCTCAGCTAAGGGGCCCGAGAAGCCGCTCCCCACCCTGGCTCTGCCCGAGCCCCCCGTGGGCCTGCAGGCTCCTGGGCAGAAGGCGCCCGTGGGGTCAGTTGAGAGCCAGAGCAGGAAGCCCCGGTGGCTGGTGCCCTTGAGGCTCCCCGGTCCTGCAGGCCCCTGCAGCATGGGCAGGGCACAGCAGGGGAGGGGACGGCCCAGACCCTGTGTTCTCCAGGAGTACGGAGAGGCTTGGATGTGGTGTCAGTCTCTGTTTAAAATTGTCCAAGTTGGAAGAGCTTGGCTGGCCAGACAGGGCAGGACGAGAGGCAGCTCTGGCAGGCTTGGTTGCTGTCCTGGCCCTCCTGGGCATGGTCCCCCTGCACTTCCCCAGAGAGGTGACAGCACCTGGGTAAACAGGACTGTCCTGCACACCGGCCACCACTTCCTGGCCCTTGAGAGCCCCTGCTCGGGTGGACAAGGACCGGGGTCTCCAAGTCCTGGCAGCCAGGGAGGGGCCCAGGACCTGTCGGTTCCCACTAGAAGGCGCAAGTGTGTCGTGCTTCTGGAATCTGTTGACCAGCCAATCTCAGGTCCTTTGTGGAAAAAGAAGACAAATGAAAAGAATCCTGGCACTGGGGTGCCTGGGGAAGCGCCTCTGTCCCCCAACCAGCGCTGGCCGCAGATTGCAGCGAGATGTTAATGAGATGGCTCTTCTCTTAACCATCTCGTCACCCGTGAACGTGGAACGGAGCATTCATTTAATAAGCATGTCTGGGAATGGGTGCTCACCGCGTGTCGGCTACGGGATTGTGTGGAGACGGTGCCCTCCCCCGGGCTCCCGTGCTGTCCTTTCTGCACACGAGGCCGGCACACGAGCCGTCGGTGCCTCGGCCCAGGGGAGCAGCCCTGACCGTGGCCTCCAGTGGTTCCCGCTCCCCGAGGCTGGGACGCCCTCTGGGCTGAGGGCTTGTGCTTTTCCAGGGACTTTGTCCCCAACTTCTTGGCAAGAACCCCCCGCACTGGTGTCTAGCCTGGGCCTGGGGCCGGGTGTTTCAGGACCTGGGGTTTGTGTTAGACCAGTTGCAAACCTTCAGTTTTCATTTAACTTCTTAAAAAAATGTCCTTTTCGGTCTGTTCAGGATAGTTTAAAAAGCTGTTTTTACACTCTTCCTTAACTGTGCATTGCTCAAGATTTTGGCCTTAGCTATGCTAAAAATGGAGAACTACTTAAATACATCCGCAAAATCGGTTCCTTTGACGAGACCTGCACTCGGTTTTACACGGCTGAGATCGTGTCTGCTCTGGAGTACTTGCATGGCAAGGGCATCATCCACAGGTGAGTGCCACAGGGTCCCCACGAGAGCCCGCGGACACACGGCCTCTCCCAGCACGAGGCCTGGCAGCCAGGAGCAGGGGAGGGCGGGCCCGTCCAGGCAGGACTTAAAGTCGGCACTTTTGAATGAGTTTTAGAGTATTAGTGGAGTGCGCTGGGTAATTCTAATTCAGAGCTAATAACTCCTGTAGGATCTGCTACAATCCTGTTAAATAAAGAACCACTTTGCTCTCCTCTGTTGGTTTTTTCCTGCTCCCTCTTGTATGTCCAGTTCTCATTCCTCGGACTTGCTGGAGGTGATGCAGAGTAAACTTCTGCTTCCTTCCATGAACGGTGAGAACTTTTCATGGACGTGCACATTAGTGGGAGGTCATCATAAATGAGACTCATGCATAATTCTGTGAGTGGAGGGAGTAAGACTGAGAAATAGGAAGAGAATTGATCACTGATAGAGAAGAACATGAGGTTTTTCTCCAATCCTACAAAAAGGAAATACTTGCTTTATAACCAATACTTGGCTTGTTATAAGTTAAATTAATGAGATAGAAAAGTATCACAGTTTTAGTTTGTAACATTTTAGCAGAAAGCTTCATTTAGAAAGTTTCCTATTATACACATTTAGGAATAAAGCTTTCATAATATTTTTAAAAACGTTTGCCTTTGTTAGATAAGGGACTAATGAGCGTTTTGCTCACAATTTATGGTCTTTGCCAAAGGAGTTGTCATCTCGCAGGGTCAGAGCTGCCTTATGTCACCGAGGCTGTGACCAGGTGAGGACTGAGAGGAGCTGGCTGCCACTTGGGTCCAGGGGCAGTCGAGAGGCACACGACCTTGCACACCAGCTCTGCCCATTGTCCTGGGTTGTTTTTTGTTTTGTTTTGTTTTGTTTTGCCAGTGTAACAGTTCTTTGTAGCCTCCTTGAGTAATGATTTTATTTTTTTCATTGTAGCTTTTGTAGTCTGATTTTCCGTGACTTTTTAGCTAAGTCAGATTGAAAGTGTTCATAAGATATTCATTTTATGGGTTGAAAATGATAGATTATACTTCAGACCTATATTCCAGAGGATTTGGGGAGGATGGTGGAGTAGGAACTAACAGAAATCAGTCCCTCCACCAGAACAAACAGCAGCTCAACTGACGGGAACTGTATGAGTCGGTGTTGTGAACTCGGGCGTCTCGTGGAGTACTCTGCAGCGTCCAGGGAAGAGCCGGAGAAACAGGCTGGTAAAATGCCATAAATATTGGTGAATTTCATCCTCCAAGCAGCGGCTCATATCCCACATCTCCCAGCTGTGTGGCAGGCAGCAGGGGGGCTGCAGCCCGGGCTCCTGGTGCCAGGGTCGCTATGAGGACCTGGACCCCCAGAATCCTGGGGAGTGTGGTCTGGCACTGATTCTTGCTTTTGATCAGCTGCTTCAGATCCCTGGGGCTGGCTCTGAGGTGGCCATTGCCCTAATCCCCCTCAGGGAGGAACAGCAGAGGAGACTTACAGACACAGAACCGCCACAACCACCCCCCTTTCTCTCACTGTTTCCCATTTGGGAGCAAAGAATGTTTGGAAAAGTCACAAGTTGATGGCTCCAGCCTTAAGAACAACAATGCAGCAAAAGCTAGCAATCCCAGAGGAATGGGGGGAGAGGGGGCTAAATTTCCAAAGTAATAACAACATGATCCTCAGAATACCCAGTTCTCAAAAAAAAAAAAAAAAAAAATTAGAAAACACACAAACAGGAAAGTATGGCCAATTTGCAAGAAAAAAAGAATTTGCCAGAAACCATCCCTGGGAAGCTAATACATTGGAATTATTAGTCAAAGACTTTAAATCAACTGCCCTAAATACGCAAAGGGTTCCATGTGCAGGGCACTAAAGGAAATTAGGAAGACATCTGAACAAGCTAAAGAAAGGGAAATTATTTAAAAGGAACCAAACAGATTTTGGAGCTGCAAAGTACAGAAACTGAAATAAAAAATTTGCTAGACAGATTCACCTGCAGACTTGAACAGGGAGAAGAAAGGATCAATGAACATGAAGACAATTGAAATTATCCAGTGTGAGGAGCAGAGAGAGAAAATAATGAAAAATGAACAGAGCCTGAGGGGCCTGTGGGCACCATCCAGAAAACCAACACAGGCATCGTTGGAGTCCCAGAGAAACAAGAGAGAGCGAGAAATGGACAGAAAAATTATTGGAGGAAATAAGAGATTTTAAAAGATGTACACCAAGAAATATTATAGCAAAATGGTCAAAATCCAAAGACAAAGAGAGGACTTTGAAAACAAGAGAGAAACGACTTGTCACCTACAAGGGATTCCCAGTAAGATTAACAGCAGATTTCTCATCGGTAACCGTGGAAGCCGGTAGACAGTGGTATGGCACATTTGAAGTCCTTAAAGGAAAAAAAAACTGCAATCCAAGGATTATATATCTGGCAAAATTACTTTTCAAAAATGAAGGAGAAATTAAGACATTTAGGAATGAACAAAAGCTTCATTACCAGAGGAACTGCCCTATAAAAAATGCTTTATAAAGGGAGCCCTTCAGGCTGAAATAAAAGGACACTAGACAGTAACTCAAAGCTGTAAGAAGACATAACGGACATTGGTGAGGGTAACTACATAGGTAAATATATAATCCTGTATTACTGTCTTTTTGGTTTATAACAGCTTTTTTCACCCATGTGACTAAATAGGCAAACATGTAAAATAACATTATCAATCTATGTTAATGGGCATAGCAAGTATAAAGATGTCATGTGAGACAAGAACAGCATGAGGGGGGAACAGAGATACAGGAAGAGAGATTATAGACTCCTAAGTCTAGGTTGGCACTGGTCAAACTAAGTTGTTATTAGCTTAAGATGTTTATTGTAGTTAAAAGGTAACCACTAAGAAAATAACTAAAAAATTATGAAGAGAAGGAAAGAAGAAGGAAATCAAAACTGTACATTACAAGAAAGTAAATGAATCCAAAGAAAAGGCAGAAATGAAATAAGTACAGTGGATTTTTAGATTTTACAGCAAAAGCAAGAGCAGGAAAAGAAAAAATTAGATAAAATGGACATCATGAAAATTTAAAACTTGTGTATACCAATGGACATTTTCAAGAAAGTGAAAAGACAACCTAGAGAATGGGAGAAAATGCTTGGAAACCACATATCTGCTAAGCATTTAATATCGAGAAAGTATAAAGGAATCCTACAACTCAAAAACAGAAAGACGAACAACCAGCTTTAAAAGTGGACCAAGGATATGAATGGACATTTCTCCAAAGAAGATATTCAGGTGTCCAATAGGTATGTGAACAGATGGGAAAGAGATAAATTAAAACTGTAGTGAGATACCACTCCTCACCCAGTGTGATGGGGTGGCTCTTCACTAAAATCACTGAGAAAAACAAGTGTTGGACAGGATGTAGAGAAATAGGCACCCTCATACGTTGTTGGGGGGACTGCAAAATGGTGCAGCTGCTGTGGAAAGCAGTTTTGTCGGATCCTCAGAAAGTTAAACATAGGATTACCATTTGACCCGGCAGTTCCATTCCTAGCTGTATGCCCCAAAGAACTGAAGGCAGGGACTTGGAAAGATATTTGTACAGCAGTGTTCATCGCAGCATTATTCACAATAGCCCAAGGGCGGGAGCAACCCAAGTGTCCATCAGCCAATGAGTGCGAAAACAGACTGTGTTCTCTGCATCCAGCGGAGTCCTCGCCAACTGTCAAAAGAGGTGAAGGGCTGGTCCCTGCTGCTACATGGATGAACCTTGACGGCTTCCTGTTGCGTGAAATAAGCCAGACACAAACGGACAAGTTCTGTATGATTTCACCTATGCGAGCTGCTCAGAAGAGGCGAGTTCACAGAGACAGAAAGCAGAACAGTGGTTCCCAGGGGGCGTGGGGGGGGTGCTTCTTGCTAAGTGAGTTTCTATTTGAGATGATGAAAACTGTCTGGAAATAGAGTGGTGGAAGTTGATATACTTACTGTCAAAGAATTGTCCACTTAAAATGGGTAAAATGATTTAATGTTATGTGTGTTTTACCACAGTTAAAAATAAATAATTATTAAAAAGCAAGAGACTGGGTTTGGAGTCAGACAGACCTCTGTTCAGACTCTGCTCCTCCTCCCCGGCAGAGGCCCACCACAGCTGGCTGCAAGAGGCGACTTAAAATGCCAGGGATTCTGCCAGCCAATTGTTAAATAAACCCAGCCGTGATTAAAGGTTAAATTATATTAAAAACAAAGGCAATAATTCCTTAAAAGGCCTCACTTACTAATCGTTTTGCTGTTCTCTCTGCCGTTGCAGTTCTTTGCATCTGTTGATGTGTGTGGTAGAAGCAGGTCTTGCCCACGTTGGCTACGGCTCCCCCCGCCTTCCAGGGTGGGACACCACACTGGCTGCCGGAGAAGGGTCGTGGTGGGAGCATTTACACCATGGGAAGGGCAGATGTTCAGTCAGGGCTTGATTTGTTTATTATGCTTAAGGATGTGTTGAGACAACATGTAGATGAAACTTAAAACAGTATGAAAAGAGTAATAGGTTATACTTCAATAAAAAGCGTATTAAAAATGGTAATTCCATGATGCAGCGGTATAATTTGAGTGTCCTTAATGCAGCTGATCCTTATTCTGTGTGCCCTGGAGACTGGACTCGTAGACTTGCAGTTGAGTGGTTGTGCTTGGTTGTTAGTGAGGTGACCGGCATTAATCAGTTCACTGGGTTGTTGGCAAAAGTTAGGGTATGTGACAATGCAGCTTTTAAATATTTCATCTCAAATGTAAACATCGCCTTTTTCAGGGACCTCAAACCAGAAAACATTTTGTTAAATGAAGATATGCACATCCAGATCACGGATTTTGGAACAGCCAAGGTCTTATCCCCAGAGAGCAAACAAGGTGCGTGTGTGCGGTGCTTGCACAGAGCCCTGGCTCGGGAGTGGGACATGCCCACCTGCACTGCCTCCTGCACGGACAGGCGTTCGTGGTTGCTCTGCTTGTCTGAGGCCGAGGCTGGGCTTTCCCAGGAAGGCTCTGCTCTCCCTGGCGGGGTCTTGCTGAGGCAGCACGTCTGGGGGCTTCCTAAGCTGCCTGCAGCTGGCGCGGCGCGGGGGTGGGGTGCCGTCGGTCTTGGGGTTGCCATTATTCGCAAGCTCCTGCTGTGGCCCATTCTCCCTGGTCATCTTCCTGGAAAATTCCAGGGGTGCCATGTTTGTCCCTGGGCCCTGAGATAAGGGGTGGCGGCTGGTGGGGTCACTGTGGGGTGTGACTTGGGGGCTGTCAGACTCCCCGTGGGCCACGAGGCACAGGCTTTCTTGTTGAGTAGGTTTCACAGGATCATGTGGTGAACCGGCACTGCTTTGACCTGTGGGTCACACTCACGTTTCTCGTCGCAGACCCCCCAAACCCCTGATCCCCCGGGATCACTTCTGGCCTCGGGATCTCAGGTGCCACCTCCGTGACCTGGACACTTGAAAAGGGGCTACCCTGGGCTGTCTCAGCCTTAGGGCATCTGGTCTGTCCTCCAGTGTCTACTCCATAAAAATCATCAGCTCCAAAGGTGCCAGGAATGGTCATGTAGCTTTTGAAAACTACTTTAAAGTGTTGGGTAGAGAAAAGTTAAAGCCCTTTATGATGGTTTGGGGCGGTGGTGCAGCTGAAAGCTGTCGTGTGGGTTCATACAGGGCCTTGAAAACGAAATGCAAGACTTGTCCTGCTGCCATTGCCGGGCAGGAGAGAGAGGCAGGGGCGTGCCGTGGGCCCAGTCCTGAACTGGAGAGGCCACCGCGGGGCTGCGGGCTGTGGTTGCCTACCTGCCCCCGGGGCATCTTGGGGATAAAGACCCCAGTCAGAAGCTCTGGGTGAATAACGGGGCTGGAGTTGGATGGGGCGGGGTGGGGGTGCAGGGGCCTCCTGGGAAAGAGGGAGTGGCAGAGAAGGGCCCCCACCGCAGCGGCTCCCGTGCAGGGGAAGCGGGGGCCGCATGTGGCCTCAGGCTTCCCCGGGCAGCCGGGGGCTCGCCTTCGCCAGGGGTGGGGAGGGTCACGTGGTGAGGCACGCCTGCAGGTGCTCCTTGGTCTTCTGTTTCTTTTTCATTTGACCCATGTGTCTCCACCTCTTCACGGAATCTTTGTTCGCGAGTTGTACAAACGCTGAGGGTCAGTGAGCAGCGGCAGCACGCGCTAGACTGCTGACTTGTGTGGGGCGCCGGCTGGCCAGTGCAGGTGTTACTCAGACGTCTCTGAGCCGCGGCCCCAGCCTGGGGCACAGCAGACACGTGCTGTCCTGCGGGGCGCTGGCTGACTTCGTGAGGCAGCTGCGCTCAGGCCCAGCTCTGGGGGCGACTCCTGGGCCGAGTTGCACGGCACAGCCGGTGCCGCTCCCCCAGGGCCTCATCGCTCCTTTCTGGGGTTCCTAGCCCTGGGTTTTCAAACTGAGGATGTCCTGGTCAACATCCCGTCTGTTAAGGGCTTTAATTTCTGCACAAACATGGTGTCTTGGACTTGGTAACGTCTCTGAGAATCCTAAAGCCCTTTTGGGGCTGGAAACCGAATTTGCAGCCATTGAAGAGGTCCTTGATTCTTACAAGGCATAATACTGGTGCCCCTTGCCTGCCACCCTTCCGTCCTTTGTAGCGCTTCCCCCACTTCCTGTTCAGTGGTCTTCGTGGACAAGATCCAGAAGCACCAGAAGTCCTCTGGACTTTGTGAGGTGCTGTGAAACCTTGATCTGTTGGACTCATTCCTACTGAGAAGCAGCTGTTTTACTAGCAGTTTATCTTATTTTTATGGACGTAGCCTGACATCCTAACCATAAGCCCCACCCATGAATAAGTTGAACCGAATAGGAGCAGCCATATCCCCAGCCAAGTTTTCTCATGAAGTTTCACTGGCTCCCCCAGGGTCTCATCTGCTGCCCCTGCCTGGTGTGGAGAGCCCACCGTTGTCGGGTGGCAGCGGCATGCCTGGACAATGCTGGCACAGCCACCCGGTCAGCCTTGGGGCTGTCCCCCTGTGGGGGTCTGCTCTGCACCTCTTTCCTCCTTGTTAATTTCCTGCTGGATCTGCTGTTTGGCACGGGACTTAATGGCCATTAAGAAATATAATAATTAAAATGCATTGATGGAAGAGTGGAAAAGCCTGCTTTTCTTTCTGTAACTAGGAGGCTGAAAGTCCTTGCAGGGATTACATTGTTGAAAACCTGGGACAATTGCTTGGGTAGATACATGAGTTGGCATTTTTTTTTCCTTCTTAGAGGGAAAAGGAAAAACATGCATAATTAATTATGGGAATGACTCATTTTAGCAACTTACTCTCATCTGCTGTTGGAATAAGTTGAGTTGTTGAAACAACTCTGAGTCCTACAAGTGATTCCTGCATTGGCTTTGTTTTACTTTTGTACAGAGGTGATGTCCCCAAAACATCTTAAAAGCTTCTAGAAGGAAATGTGAGGGGTTCAAGGCTGTAGCTCCTCTGGTTGTGCGGTGAACATGCTCCCTGTCCCTCCTGGGAGGAGCAAGTGTCCCGTCTTCACCGACCTCTGTCCCTGGGCTTGCCCCTTCCTAGTAGGGTGAGCCCTCCAGACGTCTCTCCTCACTGAGGGGCCTCGGCAGATGCCCACATACATACCTGTGGAGGCAGGGGGTGGTGGTCGTGCAGTGGGTGGGGACTTCCTGGCTACCTTGTGGTGTGGGCTGCTGAGTCAGGTCCGGCCCTTCCTAGGCTCGTCTCTGGCCTTTGCCCTCTCTGTAAGGACCTGTCTGGAGCCCCAGGTGGCCTGGAGCTGGGGCTCATGCTTTGTCCCTGGAAACCTGTGTTCCCACCTGTGTTCCCAGACCTCTCTGGGAGGCTGCCTGCTGTGGAGGCGCCACTCCCCCAAACCAGGGAAAGGGTGGCTCCAGCTGCGCTTCAGCTCCCACCTGTGGAACAGCCACCGTCTGGATCTCAGGCTGTGTTCATCCCCTTTCCCAGGTGGGGGGATCCTCTTCCAGCCGCCAGCACCTGCCCAGCACCCTTGCATGGGCAGCCATGCCCACCCCTGCGCAGGAGCAGCGTGGCCTCCCTTCCAAAAGCAGCACCATGTTCTGGGGTTCACTCCGTCGAGGAGTGAGTCCCTACCCTTCTCCCACCAGATACAGCTCTGCCACTGCGAGATGTCGTGCTCTGTTCTCCTCAAAAATCTGAGTTGTTGAACTGTAACTGTCGCAGAGGTCTTTTTGTTTGTTTGTTTGTTTAGTGTTACAGGGCACCAGGAATGCTCCCCTGACTCTGTCTGTCTCTTGCACGCTGTTGAAGAAACCAGGTCACTTGTCCTGTAGACTTGGCTGGTTGCAGCTCGGTGGAGTCACTCACCAGGTTTCCTTTCCTCTCTTTCCTATGAATTGGGAATTGATGTGGCTGCTTGACCACACTGATGTTTGACTCCCTCCCCAAGCAAGCCAGTCGCAAAGGGCATGTGTTGTATGAGTCTGTGTTCTTCACCCAGAAGCATAGCCCATCCAGACGCCTTCTGCAAGGTTGGCCCCGTTTGCTGCCATGACGGCCTTGACCCGTGGGCTCATCAGAGGCTGTAGAAGTGCGTGGTCTGATGCTGTCATCCATGAGCTGAAATTCTTCTGTGAAGAGCAACTCCCCCCCCCATCAACTCTGGTTCACCAGTGGTGGTGTTTGTAGAGGAAAAGCTGAGTAAACACTCTTTAACTCTTTACTTGTCATTTTTGAAAACCGTGATTTTTTTCACCAGCATCCTCCAATGATGAGCGATTTGTTTAAAAAGCTATACATGTGTATGGGTATCCCCACCTCACACCATACGCAAAAATTAACTCAAAATGGATCAAAGGCCTGTATGTAAGAGCTGATACTGCAGAACCTCGTGCTTGACTCCCCCCCGTGCAAGCCAGTCACAGAGGGCACATGTCGCATGGATTTGTGTATAAAATGTCCACACAGGCAAATCCATAGAGACAGAAAGGTGTTTTTTTAATCACTGAGTTGTAATAGTTCTTTATATATTGTGGACATATGTCCCTTATCAGGTACATGACTTGTAACTATTTTCCCTCGTTTGGTCATTTCCCTTTCTTGATAGTGTCCTTTTATGCACAAACATTTTTCATTTTCATGAAGTCCAATTTACTTTTTCTTTGATTTCTTGTACTTTCAGTGTCATATCTCATCAAATCTGTGGTCATGAATATTTACTCCTGTGTTTTCCTCTAAGAATTTTATAGTTTTAGCTCTCACATGTTGGTCTTTGATCCATTCGGAGTTACTTTTGGTACATGGTGTGGGGTGAGAGTCCAGACTCATTGTTTTTGCCATGGCCATTTCCGTGTCAGCCCCCGGCGAGGGTGCGGAGGACGCACCTTCTGGCAGCGTGGGAGAGAGTCATGCTTCCCCCAAACTGGAAGGTGGCTGCGGCAGCCACTTCTGTTTCCCAAATTTTTAATTTGTATTGATTTATAGAAAACACAGCACATTTCTCATTCATTTAGCCAATTAATCCAAAGAAAAAAGTGAAATATTGTGATTACAAGTATGGTAATAAAAGAAACTCTTCTAGGAAGATATACAAAAATGATAATTTTCAGCAACTTTTTAAAGAATCTGGTATAAAAGAAAAGGTAAATAAAACATTTCAGAAATGATGCCGTCAGTTCACCTAACTTGCATTTCTTCAAAGAGACATTTGCACTTCTCATCCTGGCTTAAAAATAAACCAGCAAATAAAACCTCAAATTACTCTCTCTCATACAAATCAATTTATCATATTACCTAAACTTCTTAAAGTCTATGGGGATATGTGCAGCTGTCACTTGAGAAGAGAAAAACAGGGAGAGGGACTTTCACCTCCTTCCCCAAACCCCCTCCTCCCAGAACCACCTCAGGACCCTCGAGGAGAGCAGGTGCCCGGGCCCATCAGGGTGTCCTCGGGTCTTGGGGTGCACAGCCCAGGGTTTTCAGCCTGGCCCCTGGCACAGTTGGGGTTGACCCTTCCGCTGGAGGAAGTAGAGCTTCCTCCCTGGCCTCCTCCCACCGGGTGTCAGCGGCCCCAGGGACCTGGTCACCCCGGCAGATCCCCAGCTGGGTGCACCTGCCGCTGCTGGTCGCGTCACCCAATTCCGGAAGGACAGGGCCGGAGACCCCAGACTGTAGGAACCTGTCTGACCTTTGGGGGTGCAGGCTGGTGTTTTGGTGTACTTGGCACACGTGTACCTGGTTGGTTTATGAAAATGTGTCCTTGAAGACAAGGACTTTCTAGCCCGTGTTACAGATGCTGAGTAAAAGGGCTGCTTGAGCTGCATAAAGCGAGCCCGGGTTGCAGTGGGCCCTTGTTGACAGCTGTGGCACTGTGTGTAGAGGGCCAGCGTGGGGTCTGCGGGGGCTGGGACGGACGGTGCAGGGGACAGTGCCCTCGGCGAGTGGGTGGCCCGCACACTGCAGTCTCTCAGGTGACTGGCCCCCCTCCCATCCCACGTCCTCTGGTGCCCAGAGCACGGGCACTCCGTGAGGAGCCTCTGGCCCGGCCCGCAGGCTGTGGGGCAGCGCCAGCCCCGGGAGTGGTGGGGAGGGGCTGCAGCACAGGCCCCCCTAGCCACCTGGGCACAGTGCAGCCCAGAGGAGTGCCCCTGCCACCTGGGCTCAGAGAGCCGCGGTGGTGCTCCGTGAGCTGAGTGCCCGGCAAGCAGGAGGGCTGGCGGGATGGGGGCTCCCTGGGTCTGGGATGCCCTCGGAGCCCTCTCCACACCCTCTGAGGAGCCGCCCGTCAGGCTCACTGTGTGCTTGCCGTGGGTCTGCTGCTATTTGGGCCCAGCAGCGAGCAGAGTCCTGGTGAGGCATGAGGCTGGGGCGGGCTGGGCAGTGACGGCCGACAGTGGCCAGTGAACGTGCCCACACGGGGGAAGGGGTCGCTGAGGAGGGGCCTGGTGTCCCCCTCGGGGGCAGCGTCCAGGAAGGGGGCGGGGCGAGGACCTGGGACATGGGGTGCCCTGGGAGTGGACGGTGCAAAAGAAAGCCCCAGGGGACTCACGTGCAAACAGGGGTCCTGATAGGAGCAGCTGCTCAGATCGCGGGTGTATCCGAGCCTGACCCCTCCCGTCTCCCCTTCTCATCAGCCAGGGCCAACTCCTTTGTCGGAACTGCGCAGTATGTTTCTCCGGAACTGCTCACAGAGAAGTCCGCCTGTAAAAGGTAACCTGCTTTCATCTGATCCATCGGTCTCTCCTGTCTAAAGTAGCTTGTAAGTTTGGTTAATATGAGATTAACATTTACGAGTGTTAGCTTTCATGATTCTTAAATAGTTAAGCATATTTGGAGCAAAATTAGCGTTTTACTTTTTTAATCAGTGTTTTCCCTCTAACGCACATGCCTGTTATTTTATTTAGGGTAATTTATACCCCTGGCTCTGGTGTTGCCTTGTGGGTGGAGATGTGATCTCGTTCCTTTAGGAAGAACTGTGGAGACCGGGCCTTTTGGTGGGGAAAGTGTGGCCCGTGGGGCTGTACCAGTCAGGTGGGGTTTCCAGCTGTGGCCCCTGGGCCCAGGACACCTGGGTGCCACCTTGGGCACAGCTGTGGGTTCAGGGGCCTCTGGGAGAGTGGAAAGAGGCTGGGAAGGGCAGCCCAGGTGGGAGGGAGCAGGCAGGAGAGGGCAGAGGATGAGCCTACAGAGGCAGAGCCATTGCTGAGCTTGGCAGTGGCCATGGCCTGAGGGTCTTTGGTGGTGGCCTCGGTCAGGTCGTGAAATAGCCAAAGTGAGGGAGTCGGGGGGCGCAGGGGCAGACGTGGGGATGGGTCAGCCCCGCGGGACACTTAGGCAGTGGAGGGGAGCTGGTGGCCAGGAGTGGGAAGAAGTCTGAGGGGCTCGGGGGCAAGGGCCCAGGGGCTGCTTATCAGTATTTGGGGTTTCAGAGTTGACAGCTGGGGAGCAGGTGCAGGTGACAGCGAGTCCTGTAGAATGAAGGTGTTGCCGGGTTCTTCCCGCGCTGGGTGCTTGATTCCAGTTCCGGGTGCTCCCCGCGTCCTGCGCTGGCAGCTTTCGAGGAACCACCTCCCTAGAGTGAGAGCAGCAGCTGTTGGCGGATGAGGGGTGGCCGGACAGCACGCAGCAGGGGACTGCAGGGGGCGCTTCTGAGCAGGACACAGTCACACACACATTCCCTGGGGCGGGGCGCCGACGTGACCCCAGGAGGGGAGGAGGGGAGGCTGCTCTGAGGGAGTTAGCCCGAGGCCCTTTCCTCTCTCTGGAGATGCCTGCGAAGACGTCAGGATGCAGCTCCCCTCCCCGCGGCCGCCGAGCACCTCCCCATCAATAGCAGAGGAGCCAAATGTGGATCCGGGTGTGCACACCCCTCGCCCTGTCGTGACTCCGTCTGCCGCATTCTTTCTCTCCCGTGGAGAGCTGTGTCGTGTCCCGGGGCCTGCAGTGCTGGTGACACCAGTGCGCGGACAGAGAGCCTCCCCCAAGGCCCCCGGGCCGTGTGTCTGTCCGCTGGTTTGTGTGGATGCTCCCCCCACGCCAGAGACTTGATCTTCCGGAACACCAGCTGTGGGTGTGGCCTCTTCCAGGAACTGCCTGCGCCCCACGAGCCCTGGGCCCTCCGCACCCGCAGGACTCAGTGGGGGTGGAGGTGCACCCCAGGGGCACCCCAGGATTGAGCAGGGGACAGAATGTCACACTCACAGAGGAAATAGAACACAGAAAGGGCATCTCGGGCTGTGAACGCAGGCCAGCGCTGAGGGGGAGCTGAGGCAGGGAAGGAGAACCTGGGAAAGGATCCGTGGGTGGAGACTCCATGGGCAAGAGAACAGCTCCTCCGGGTCCCCCGACAGCCTGGAACCCCGTGGGAAATGGAGCCGTGTTCTGGAAATGACTCATGGAAATGGAACTCGTGGTGTTTTGCCTTGAAAACGTGTAATGAAGATGACAATGAAGGAGGGGCGAGGGGCTCCCAGCAGAGGCTGCAAAGGGAAGGGGAAAGCTGACTGCCGCCAGCCCGTGCCCTTGACCTCAGCCCCTCCGCACATGTGCCTGTGCCCCTGGGTCCTGGGGCAGACACCGGGGTCCCCAGTGAGCCAGCAACTGTGCCAGCTCCAGGGCCGCGCCGCCTGGCACATCCTCTCGGCTCCCTCTCTCCTGCCTCTACTGAAGGAAGGCTGCTCTCTGTCCCTTTTCCTCCTCGAGTCATTTTTGAAACTGGCGTTAGCACCTTTCTTGGGCCGCCACCCCGTGTCTGGCCTGCTCGCTGCGGTGTGTGCTTGGACCCGTCAGCCCACCCTCCGAGTGGACAGGGCCGGAGCAGCCGCTGCTGCCTGCTGCCTGCGGGCAGGGCCAAGGCGAGCCCCGGTCCTCCCACTCCCTGGCTCGAACGGGGTGGGGCATAACCAGCACCCAGGATTGCACATGAACTCTGCTGGTCGCTTCCGCTGTGTAAATGCCCTTTTTCTTTGTTTTCCTCTCCTTAAAGTTCAGACCTTTGGGCTCTCGGATGCATAATATACCAACTAGTGGCAGGACTGCCGCCGTTCAGAGCCGGGTAAGAAACCGCACCTCCCCGGTGGGGTGGGAGGGCCGTGCTGGTGTGTCACGGTGTGCGCCCTGCAAGGCCTGAGCGTGAGTGTGCACTGCCCCAGGACACAAAGTGCTACACAGCTTTCTATGACCTTGCCTGGCGATTGTTCTTATCTTACAGAAACGAATATCTTATATTTCAGAAGATCATTAAGTTGGAATATGATTTTCCAGAAAAATTTTTCCCTAAGGCAAGAGACCTTGTGGAAAAACTCCTGGTAAGTGCTTGGACTTATCTAACCCTGTGTGCAGAGTGGCTTCCCAGAGGCACCCGGTGTCGAATAGGATGATGTTTTCAGGGTCAACAGAGACCACAGATAGGTTCGTAACCTATAGCTCATCTGACTATAAGTCCTTTCCAATTTGCCAAGTCCTGGCTGTTGACCTTAACGAGACAGGAAAGTACTATGTCCCGTGGCGTTTGCTCGCCAGCTTACGTGGCATTTCGCGTGCCCCAGTGCTGGAGCAGCTGGGTCAGCACAGCCGCAGGTGAAGCGAGGCTCAAGAGACCTACCCAGGGTCAAAGACAGACAGACCCGCGGAGTGGACCCTTAGGCCCCAGGTGCCAGAGTGTCCGGCCACAGCCTGCTGCTGACCTGGTCTCCCCTCCACCCGCTGCTTTGGGCCAGTGGCCTTGGTGTGTGGGCCCAGGGCAGGGCCAGGGGCCCCTCTGCTAGCCCACCCTCCTGCTGTCTCCCCTCAGGGTGGGGGTTTGGGCATGGCGGATGCCCTGGGACCTTGCCGGGGGCCAGGGGAGGCGCTGTTGGGTCGCTTGCTGTGTGCTTTAAAAGAACACTTGCTGCCCCTGGTTAGGTTACGAGGTTTGCTGGTTTTCACCCATGAGAGGATAGGGAAGGGAGACCAGAGAGCTAATGGGGCTGGGCTAGGCCAGGGCATGAGCCATGCCCTCGCTATTTCTGGGAAACACTGAGGACGGAAAAGAATTAACCGGCTCATTCCTTTGTCAGAATTACTTGTTAACTGTGACGCTGACCTGTCTTGACATTTTTGAAGGTTTTAGATGCCACCAAGCGGTTAGGCTGTGAAGAAATGGATGGCTACGGCCCGCTGAAGGCCCACCCGTTCTTTGAGTCCATTACCTGGGAGGACCTGCACGTGCAGACACCACCGAAGCTCACAGCCTACCTCCCAGCCATGTCCGAGGATGACGAAGACTGCTATGGGAACGTAAGCAGGCCTGCACGCCAGGATGGCTGGGGGCGGTGGGGCTGCCCGGGCACTGCATGCCAAGCCTCCTGGGCGCCCGGCGGGTCCACGTGATGAGGGGCTCGGGGGGGGGCGGCGTCACGTCCACCGTCTGAGGCCCGTTCGCGCTGAGCACTTGGCCCCGCGTCTTGAGTCTCGCCGAGCCTCACTGCTGACGATCCTTCATCAAGCCCCTGTGCGCACAGGCCCACCTTCTGGTCGCCCACATGGGGCCAGGAGTGCACCACAAGGCTCTCGGGCCGGCGAGCTCTTCCTTCCCGTTCCCTAGGCTGTGAGCAGTGCAGTCAGTTCTTACCCAAGAGGGTCAGATGGAGCCAGACATGGGTGGGGGCACGTCGCAGCCAGTGGGCACGGTGGCTTCTGCACCCATCCCAGCAGGGGGATGTGGCTCTGGGGCAGAGGAGCAGGGGGAGGCTGCTGGGGGCCCATCACCTTCCTTGGGTTTGGGGCCTTCCTAATTGCGTATCTGCACACACTGCAGAGTGAGCTTAGCTTTCCACAACAAGCGTGGCAGTGCTGCCTTGGACTTCCGGGGACGTGGCTTCAGGAGGGCGGGCAAGCATCAGTGTCTGGCTTTGGTGCTTTGTGAGGAGCGGGGGCTGCAGCCCAGTCCCGGGGGCCACAGCACTCCATGGTTGGTGCTGAGAACCTGCACTTACCAGCTTGTCTGCCAGCCCAGTTTCTGGGGCTCAGCTACAGACATGGGGTTTTAAAAACTGAAACTTTTCATTATGGAACATGTGAAACAACCAAAAGTAGAGCAGCAGAATGAAACAGTGTGTCCTTCCCCCAGCTTCAATGGTACCAGCTTATGGGCATTCTCATTTCATCTCTGTCCCCTCCCCACCACCACCTGCCCCCACCCCCAATATTTAAGTATGATTTAAAATATTTAAGTAATCATATTCATTTTTTTATGGTTTGACTTTGGTCTTGGTGTTAAGTTGCTGGGTCATCTAACCAACAACGGTGTATTGGAATTTCACTTTTGTTGCTGAGGAATTCCAGATGAAGCCATTACTTTATCTAGAAGTCATCCAAAGCTAAATCAAAACTACTACTGGCATTACCCCTTAGAGTTTTCCCTACGTCCTTGTGTTAGAGCCATCTGTGCTCACCCCCAGCGCACTTCCCCTGGTGCAACGTTTGCATGTGCAGACAGCAGAGGGCCCGTCTCCTGCAGTCTAGGAGCCCCCCATGCTCTGGCCACATGGCTGTGGACGTTCTCAAGCCTCAGCCAGCACACGTGGAGTCTCCGTTGGCCCGTTGGCTGGTCAGCTGGGCTGACACTGAGCTCCCGCAGCCCGGGTGGGGGCACCTCCTCCCAGGCCACACGCACCCAGTTGGGACCCAGAGCCCGAGTGGTTTCCCCTCCCCCAGGACCCATTCACAGGGCCTTGCGGAGGCCAGCAGGCCCCTGGCAGCTGCTATTGGGCTGGCCCCACGTCGGCTAAGGGCCTGGGCTCCTCTCCGGAGGTAAGACGGAGGCTCACGCCTCTCTGACCCGTGTTCTTCAGGAGGAGCATAACTGGACCGGGCAGGATCCAGCTCTGCCTTGGTCCCGTGGTTGGGTGTCCAGTGGAGGAGGAGTCAGCAAGCTGCCCACGGTCAGTGGCAGCAAGAGAGGCAGACTCGCCTGCAGGCCTCATGCCCAGAGCCTCGGGCGCAGGCCCCTGTGCCGCACGGCCAGCCTCTGGGCGTCAGGGCCGCATGGCCTGCAGGAAGGGCGCTCCGTCAGTGGCCCAGGGCAGGTGCATGGGGTCTTTGGGTGTAGAGGGGGACTCAGGAGCTGTTGTCCTTTCCCCCTTTCTCCGTGCAGTACGACAATCTCCTGAGCCAGTTCGGCTGCATGCAAGTGTCGTCCTCCTCGTCCTGCCACTCCCTGTCTGCCTCGGACACAGGCCTGCCCCCACGCGCGGGCAGCAGCATAGAGCAGTATATCCATGACCTGGACACAAATTCTTTCGAACTGGACTTACAGTTTTCCGAAGACGAGAAGAGGTTATTGTTGGAGAAGCAGGCCAGTGGAAACCCTTGGTAAGAATAAGAGGCACAGGTCACGCTCCATTAGAGTTGCAGCATGGTACGTGAGGGGAGCTGTGAGTGGGGCTGGCAGTGGGCACCTTGGCCTTTGGTACCACTTCCTGCAAATGCATGGCCTCGCCCCTTCCACGCCCACCTGTGAGGCGCTGCTGAGGGGGTTCATGGGGGATGACTAGAAACAGGTGTTCATCAGGCCTGCGGCCCAGGAGCGAAAGGGTTTGGGTCCCTTGGGGCTCCAGTCCTCACCCTATCCCAGCTCCGGTGGGTGAGGCCATTGGCAGCCCCCTGCCCTGCCAGGCGTGCTGGCATCCCGTGGGCAGATGTGGTTTCGCTGTGGCTTAAATAAACACCCAGTGCTCAAGACACACAGGGTGTTTCTGAGCGTTTGCTCTTGGAAGCATTTCTTGGTGCGTGGCCTTTCCCTTTTGTCTGATTGTTTCTTCAAGATGGAGCCCATCTGAGACGGGCTGTTCATGGGGTCAGCAGGGCCTGGGAGCCCACCTTGCCCAGCATTCCCTCACCCACCCCTGAGCATCTGGTGCCCTAAGAACGAGCTCGTGTTAATTTGCGTGTGTATTATTGAAGTCAGTATCTTGTTTTTTCACAGGCAGTTTGTACTTACTGTTTGAGGTACATTTGTGTCCTTTGACTGTTTTCTTTTTGTGTATGTTTTGTACCTTTTAAAAGTTGCTTCTGAAGAGCTATATAGGTGATGATTTTTCTCCTTGTATGTTTTGCGAACATATTTCTTCAGTTTGTTGGGTCTGTTCATGCGGGTTTTGTACGAAGTTGCAGGTTCCTTCGAAGCCCGGTCTGTGGTGCCGCTGTGCTGTGCTTCCACCTGGCCACGGGAGAGGGGCTTCTGCACACCACTGCTTCCACCTGTGCTTGCTTCTTCAACCTGTTTTACGCTTTGGCTGTTTTGCGTATGCAGAGAGGTGCCCATGGCAGGTGCAGGTGTTTCCGGACGTGTTTGGATAGAAGGGTGCGTGGGGATGGGTGGAGACAGTGGGAGGACCTGAGGGCTTGGTCAGGCTAGAGAGGGGGCTCAGGACTTGGGAGACTGCTGTGCGGAGGAATGTGGGCCAGGAGGGGGGACCCTCAGCTGCTTCCCCAGCAAGAGACCGACTGTGGGTGCAGAGGGAGCACAGCATGTGGATACGACCAGGACTTTGCACCGTTAGAAATTGCTACTTCCAGAGAAAGTGAGTGTAGATATTGGCCAAAAGAAATCCACAGTTCTGGGGTGGTTAAACTTGTCCTTTAAAGCAATAGTTCCTAAAGTTCTAGGGATATTAAAATATTCTGAGCAGGAGACAAAAGGTTTTTGATCAAATGGATTTGAAAAATGCTGGGCCGAACGCCCAGGTCTAAGTGGAGCAGGGGCTGTGCAGAGCTTCCTGCCGTGTGGCCCGAGCGCCTGACAAGAGCGTGCTAGGTCTCCTCCCGCAGAGCACATCCGGAAGTGGCTGTCTTGGGTGCTCGCTTGCACGCAGGTGTTTCAGCTCCTTTTACCGGAGACTCCCCTGCAAGTCTGTGTGCCTCCCACCCAGGGTGTTTTCGGAGGACCCTGGTGGGCTCAGGCACTTCCACCTGCTGTTCCAGACAGGACAGCAAGGGCAGCCAGCAGCAAGTCCACGTGTGTAGCCGCTCGCCTGTCGTCTTTTTGTTCCGAGTTCTTCCTTTTGCTCCAGATGCCAGGCCCGTTTTGGAAGCTGAGGGCTTCAGAGAGCTTGAGGGATCTGTTATTTGAAGGCTTCCAGCATTTTGTATTTTAGAACAGTGGTTGCCAGTGTGTGATCCATGGATTGCTTTCAGGGAGTCCGAGGTCAAAATAAATTTTGTAGTAATACTGTGATGATATTTGTCTTTTTCACTTTTATTTTCTCATGTGTACAGTGGAGTTTTTCAGAGGCAACATGCTATATAAAATGACATTATCACTCTGACAGCTAATAGGATAGGTGTGTGTGTTCTCAAGTTTTCTAGAATTTTCTAATGTAGTACGTCTATGATATAAATATGTGCATTTTAGAGATGACTAAGTTGTTCTTGGTACTTCTGCTGGGCTCTTATTAGCTTTCTTCAGTTATGCCTGCTGTAGTCTTTGCAGTTTCATATAATCCAATGAATCATTATTTTGAAATCCCAGTTTCCCTCATGCTTACATGTAAACACAAGAAGAAAGTACATTTTGTTGACTTGTTTTATAATATATTATTTTATAATATATTTTTTATAATTTTCAATTGCTGAAATTAAAGACCCGAATAAATGGAAAGGCAGCCGTATTCATGGGTTGGAAGACTTAATATTGTTAAGATATCAATTGTCAGTGCTATCCAAAAAAATCTCTGGATTCACTGCAATCCCTATCAAAATTCCAAGAGCCTGTTTTGCAGAAATGGAAAAGCCAGTCCTCAGACTTATATGGAATTGTGTGGGGCTCCAAATAGCCAAAACCATCTTGAAAAAGAACAAAATTAGAGGTCTCATATCTCCTGATTTCAAACTTACTACAAAATTACAGTAGTCAGAACAGTGTGGTCCTGGCATAAGGGCAGACGAATAGGCCAGTGGAATAGAGCTGAGAGTCTAGAAAGAAACCCACACATCCGTGGCCGGTTGATTCTCAACAAGGGTGCCAAGTCCATTCAGTGGGAAAGAACAGTCTCTTCAACAAATGGTGCTCAGAAAACTGGATGTCTACATGCAAAAGAATGAAGCTGAATTCCTACCTCACACCTTTTATAAAAATTAACTCAAATTGAGTAGATGCTCTAAATTTATAAAAGCTTAAAACCATACAAGTCTTAGAAGAAAACACAGGGGAAAGTCCTCAGGACCTTGTATTTGGCATTGGTTTCTTAGCTATGTCACCAAAAGCATGGGCAGCAAAATAAAAATTGGGTAAATTGAACTTCATCAAAATTAAAAACTTTTATGCATCAAAGGACATTATCAAGAAAGTGAAAAGACAACCTACAGCATGTATAAGGAACTGCTACAACTCATCAACAAAAAAAACTACCCAATTATCAACACCAGCTGATCTGCAGAGATTGTTTTCTTGTTTTTTTTTTTGCCTCAGTGCTTGGCAGTGAGCACAGATGGGGATGGGACAGGCCCAGTGTTGAGCACCTCGTGGTTTCCCGGAACAGACGTGACGTTGGCACTGATGGAGCAGAGCAGCAGTGGATGACACCGCTGGGCCTCAACCCACATCAGGGCCAAGCCCCAGGCAGTGTGGCCCGTTGTGGCTTCTTCACAGCCACATGCACACAGAAAGCAGCAGCCAGCCTCGCTCACCAAGCTCAGTTAAAACGATTCCTTTTATTAAACCCTGACCCTTGGGTCCACGTCTCTTTAGTTGCCTGTGTGGCAAGGTGGGGAGTGCACAGGAAGCACGGCGAGCTGCCAGGAGAAGGCCTTGGGCTGCGGTAGCCGTGTGGAGCCAGTGCCCCTTCCTGGAGCACGACTGACAGCCGCCCCACAGTTACTCAGACCTGGGCATTTGGCAGATTATTTTCTTTAAGATGATCACCATGAGTCTCTTACATCAAGGAAAAACAGCTGCCAGTATGTTTTACCAATTTTAATATTGGACCTTTCAGGTAAAAATTAGAATTTTGGAAAACTGCCACTCTGAGCTTGACATCTTCCCAATGCTTCAAGACTTTTCTGAGGAGATAGGTGGTCAGATCACTGAATTGATTTGTTGCTATCACAGAATGAAATTTGTCCACATTTGGGAGGTCTGTGTAATTCAGCAGATCTGTATTTTCCGGATGACCAACGTGTGGCATCATAAGGTCACACACGGGTCAAAGTGCCACACAGAATACAAGGGGGACTGAGGGACACCATGGCCCAGAGTGTGGGAAGCGCACTGCCAGGGACCCAGGTTCCTCCCTCAGCCTTCTAGGAACCACCATATGGCAAGTTTGGGTGCACTTAAATAGCTGAAAAGACTATAAAATACTCCCTTTTCCAGCCTGACCTGTTAGAGGCCACATTTTCTTCACTTACTTCAGCCAGAACAGTCTGTCGAAGCAGAGTGAGTGCAGAAGTAGACAGGAGACGCGCTGCCCTCAAGCCAGATACTGAAGAGATTTGCCAACTGTGCAGCAGTGCCCCTCTTCTCATTAATTATTTGTATTTTGGAAACTGCAGTCATTTTTCATAAAGATGTTATTTATACTAGTATGTAATTATCCCTTTATCTTTTTGTAATGAACTAAATAAGTATTTGAAAATATCGAAGCTTTAGTTGCTAATATCAATAGATATAACTGAAATAAAGGAATATTTTTCTGAGTCCTCCATGAATTTTAAGAGTGTAAAGGGCTCCTGAGATCAGAAGGTTTGCGAGTTGGCTCTTTAGAGCAATCAGACTGCAAGTCTGCTGCCCCTGCTTGCCCCTCCCCTCGCTGGGTGGAAGCGGAGCTCCCAGAGCATTCCTGAGATGGCAGAGAGCCCACGGGGGCTGTACGCGCAGCTCTGCAGGGAAGGGGCCTGCGCACGGCTGGTGGCCGTTGGCACAGCTCCTGAAATGGCCTTTTTTGGAGTCTGGGTGGGGTGAGCTAATATGAGGAAGAGAGACCCCTGGCTTTAGAATCAAGAAAAAAGAAGGGAATTTTCCACTGCCATGAGACCCTTGGCCCATGCCCCTATCTGTGCAGCATTTGGCAGGGAGGGGGTAGATAAGGGAGCCAAATATTGTGTCTGAAGGGGAGGTTGTCAGCTGGACGAAGTCCCATCCTCGTGCTCACTTGCTAAATATCAAAATATGGCTCCGATGTTAGGTTTGGTTTGGGCTCTGAATCTTCAAAGGAGATTTTAAAAAGCTAGGAATCTGCTGTAAGCTGATTGGAGTTTATGCTGATGGTGCAGCCCACCGACCTGGCCGTCCACCCCCCCACACCTTGGCTCTGATTTTGGGGCCGTGGGGCTGTCAGGCGCCAAGCTCTGGCCCTTCACCATTGAGGAAACCAGTGGTTCCCCCCACTCATCCGAGAAATGGGGCATGGGGGGCTCTGGGTGTGTGAGCCCTTTGAGGGGCAGCAGGTGCCTGTGGTCGCGGGGCCCTCACTATGCCTGTGGCACCCTTCCTCTGTGGTTCCGGAGTGTTCTGTTACGTGGCTTTGGTTTCATTAGTGTAAGTAATACCACTGTGAGCTGCGAGCATCTCTGTGCTCCTTGCCACCCCACCCCCTTAGGGTAGGTTTCTGGAAGTGGGATTCTTTCTCAGAAGGTCTTTCCAAATTGCTTTTTCAGAGCCCTCCTGCTTTCAGGGCCACCCGTGCTGCGTGAGAGCAGCACTTCCACAGCACCCACACAGCATCGCCCAGGCTCCAGGGTGCACCAGCCGAGCAGTGAGAAGTGGGTTCAGTTCCATTCCTTTATTTAGCACCCTTGGGAATGTATTCCTGGCACTGAATTTCCTCTGGGGAGTTTCCCGTTTGTGTCCCTCACCCACGTTTGTGCTGAGGCCCTGGGCCTTTCCGCCCCTTGGTGTGCGCTCTGGAGGGCACAGAGGCTGATCCTTGCTGGGCTGGGTTTGTTGACAGTCAGTCCAGCCTGTTACTAGTTTTGGTTATTTGTATACTTTGAAGTTCTCCTTGTTTTTATGTAGTCATGGCCGTTGCTCTGTATTTTGATGACTTATTTTGCTTTAAGCTTAGAAAGTGATCCCTCCCACTTAGGCTTGACAAACACCCAGTTCTCTTTTTCTCCAGGTTTTTCTCTTGTTTGGTTTAACTTTCTAAGATGTCTCTGTCGTTACTCCATCTGGCACTTTCCTTGGTGCTGTGTGAAAACCGAGGCTCCGGGGGCAGCGTGCCCCGGTGGCCCGAGCTGGCAGCCAGCTGGTGGGGTGGAGTGGCCAGTCAGATCCTTCACCCTGGGGCCTAAGTGGACCCTCCCCTGTGTGGGGTGCCCCCTCTGTAATCTCACTAACCATCTGCTCTCTGCTGCCGTGCACCTCCCTTCCCTCCTGTGACCACCTCGGGTACCAGCCCAGCCTTCTGGCTGCGCTGCTGGTTCCGCCGTGTGCTTCTGGGCTGTCCTCTCGGCACAGCGTGGCAGGCATCCTCCTGACAGCCTTTCTCGGTGAGCTCCTGGGTGCTCTCGCCTGTTCATGTTGCCAGTGAACGTTGGAGCTACTTTGTCAAGTTCCATAAAAAAGAATTGTGAATGCTCTGGTTTCTCTTCAGATTGTATTAATCTTTCGCCTTTTACTAAAGATTTCCATGGAGAGAAACAATTCTGAGTTTATACCCAATTTTTTGAGGCTCTGTTTTCACAGGGCTAGTAATAAAGTATAATGACAGAAAAAAAAAAAGAGTTGCATTAAACCCAAAACACTCATCTAGGAAGAACTGACATCTTTATAATGGGTAGTCTTCCCATCCAGGCAAAAATGATGTGTCTCTTTAAAAGTGTTATGTTTTGTTTCATGCTTTTAAATGGCTCTCAGAGACTATTGCATTTTTCCTAATGGAGATCCCAGCATGTTTCTTATTAAAAACTTGGTTATTTTCACAGTTCACGTCAGTACTGTGAGTGAGGTCAGGTAGGGTAGGTCAGACGTCGGGGCCAGGGGGAGTGGGGTGAGGGTCAGCGGCAGAGTCTTAGCTGCGAGGGCAGCTGGAGGTGCAAACGTATCTATTTCAACAGAGAAAGAATACTTTCTATCCCCTGAGGTGACAATTGTTTTGTCCCTTTTTCAAATATAAAACATAGTCTTTCTGTAGCAGAACCTCAGATCAGGAATTTCAGTAAAATCAAACAGAACACATAGCAGTAGCTGTTCACTTTTACCAGCAGCGGAAACCTACAGGCTTTGCAGCAACTGCTTTCGAATTCTTAGGAATCAAGTGACATATACTTGCTAACTTGGAAAAGAAAATAGTGTATATTAAATTGCAACCTGTGTTGGAAGCTTTCCCTTTCAGAGTCCTGCGTCACTGGAATAAGTCTGTCTTGTTACTGTGTAAGAAACAGCTTCAGATCAGATGTTTCTAAGCCAGGGCCGACTCGGGTCCTCCAGGGATCTGTGATTCTAAATTTCTCTGTACATTCTGAGCCCTGAATCTGGGGGCCCAGCCTGGGGGGAGTAAGTTAGGAACTGTGTCCCCAAGTCACTGCCCACAGCATCTGCGCCCTCGGCAGGGGTCAGCACATCCCACCCCAGCCACGTGCTCGGCTCTGCAGCCCCTGGCCCCCTCCCTGGAGTGTGGCTGCCACCATGTGTGGCAGGATAATCGGTGGTATTTCTGGTATCTCTAGGCTCTCGTCCAGATACAGATGAAAAGTTCCAGAAAGCACCTGGGGCTTGCATGTTGCATTTTGAGTTGTCTCGTGTCACACAAACAAGATTGATCTGTGGGGGGAGAGGCCTGGTGAACGCCGGTTTCAGGAATTCTGTCAGAAGTCTGTTTTGGCAGCAGACATTTGGGGAATTTCTGTCTGTTGCTCTCATCTGAGTGTCTCATTCTTATTTTCTTCTTTCTGTAGGCACCAGTTTGTAGAAAATAACTTAATACTAAAAATGGGTCCAGTAGATAAGCGAAAGGTAAGTCAGATCTGGCTTGCCCCTTCACGGGCAGTGTGCAGCCCTCCTGGGGCTCCCCTTCCAACTGGTTAGCAGAGCACCCTGTCTCCAGGGTGTAACAATTCAACAAGGTTTAGGGCATTCCGGGGAAGCAGCTGGTCCCCAGTCCCACAGGCAGGCAGGAGCAGAACGGAAACGGGCCTCGTGTTCTGAGTCACAAGCCAGGACTTGACGTCTACACGAGGCTGGCTTTGCCGATTTCAAGGTTGCTGTCAAGTTGCAGAAGCTCTGTGTGATAGCTCAGCAAATAGCCTAATACCTCATTAGAGTTGTTTTTAAAAATTATTATTCATTGTGTTTTATGGAGACACAAATGGATGCATTGTATCAAAAAACATCAGACCCCACAAATGTTCTCCGTCTGCTGACAAGCAGCCCGTCTGGGTACCGGCTCCTGGCCTGCCTTTCTGGCCACACTCAGCCTCACACCCTGGGCCACCTCGGGGACAAGAGTCTCCACCAAGGTGGGATCAAGGTGTGACCAACCAAACGGCAGAGCTCCGCACCTTAGCGTGAAGGAGAGATGGGAGAAAGCCTTGGAGAGGGCCTGCTTGGGAGGGCCCCGTCTGCGCCTTTTACCTGTAGGGGCCTGGGCTGCTTTTAGGACTTAGATTTGCCCGCCTGGCCTGCTGCTTCCCGATTTGGAATCCTGCTCCCCGGGGCCAAGGACACCCTGCATCCAGTGCTCACTGCTGCTCCCTGACCTGAGGAGCTGGCTCCGGGGGTCAGTGTCCAGCCCCTCTGCCCAGATGAGTGGAGAAGCATCTGGTGGCCCTGTACACCAAGCACCTGGGGGAAGCCCCACAGGCTGCCAGCACCACGCTGGAGCTCTGCCAAGCAGGGCCCTCCTTTCTTTCCGTATCAGGGTTTGTTTGCACGACGACGACAGTTACTGCTCACAGAAGGGCCGCATCTGTATTACGTGGATCCTGTCAACAAAGTCCTGAAAGGTGAAATTCCATGGTCACAAGAACTCCGACCAGAGGCCAAGAATTTTAAAACCTTCTTTGTTCACACGGTGAGTCTGTCCCGAAGGCTTCCCCGGGATGAGCTGTCTGCCCGCAAGGGAGCGGAGGAAAAGGCAGCTTCTCCCCTGCCTCGCGCACCCGGGCCAGGTCTTGGGGCAACCCGAGGGCCTGCAGCCACCTTCCCATGAGGGGTTTCCTCTCTTCACACATGTGGCCTCAAACCAAGCCCCCTGCCCACCTGCTTCCGAAAAGCACCTGCCGGGGCAGGCACTTGGGACGGCCGTTTCCTTTGTGATTTCTCCCCTAGGGGTGAGGTGCTCATGGTGGTGGGCCTTCCCTTGAGCCGCTCGGCCCCATTCTGTCTCCGCAGCCACACAGAACATACTACCTGATGGACCCGAGTGGGAATGCACACAAGTGGTGCCGGAAGATCCAGGAGGTGTGGCGACACAGGTACCAGCCGCACCCAGACCCCGCTGTCCAGTGACCCGCGGCCGGGCTGCTCGCTGCCAGGACACCTGCCCCAATGTGGGCTCGGCCGCCGCCCCCAGGACTCTTCAGACCACCTGCTGGCCACCACCAGGGGAGCACCATGTCGGGAACCTCTCAGCTTTTTTATTTAAAAGAAAAGAAAAAAATCAATACCACACAGAACAAACAGTGACGAACATAAAGGAGTTCAGGGCCGCTTTGCTGGCTCTCTGTGCACCTGCAGGGGCTCCATGCGTGTCCCCAAGAGGACCCGGCCCCGCACGTCAGCTCCGTTCCCGCTGCAGACTCATGGACATGCCTTGTGTCACCTGCTTCCCTGGTCTTGGTTCAAACAGATAACACGTGCCCCTGCCCTTCCCCGGTCAAAGCCGGTCCCATGTGGTCGCGTGTTTGGGGTGCCTTTCTGGGATCTTGGTGCCCTCCTGTGGTATCACTGAGCTCTCACCAAGGACCCCAGCCCCCTTATGGGTGCCATCAGAGCTTTGTGGGTTTGTAGAGTGGTTTGCTTCATCCATGTGCTCCTCTCCTGTGCCCCTCACTTGCAGCCCTGTCCCCCATGGGGCTCCCTGCCTGGCTCCCGCTGCGGGACTCCCCTTGGCACTTGCTCTTCTGGCCTGGCCGGCAGGCAACTCCACCTGGTGAGGACACAGTTGTCAGGGTGAAAAGCCAAGCATGTGGCCCAGGTTTGAAGGTTGCCATAAAAGCCTTCAGGTTTGTCACCCCAGTGAGCAGTGCCTGGAAGGAGCCTAGTTAGACGAGAGCCTGATGATACCAGATTTCATCGTTGTGGTAGGAAAGCGGCTCCTTGTGAGGCAGTCTCATGCGGGCTGGCAGAGAGCCTTGCCCTCCGGCTGGTGGGCCTCCCGGAGGGTCTGGCGGACGGTTTAAATGTGCAGGTCTCCCCCGGCTGCTTAAGGAGGGTGAGAAACGGCTGGTGTCGAGCACCTGTGAGGTACTTGGGTCACCCCCAGGTGGAACGGGAGCAGAGGGTCCACCATCTCTCGCACCCCTTCCTGCGACGGGGGTGAACATTTTCATAGCCTGACACCTCTGCACTGAAAAGTTAAGTTAGCTGAATTGTCTTGTGTTGCTGGGCCATCCGGTCCCTCGAGGAGCTGATGTGCCTGGAAGCGGGTCACCTGCCTGGTGGGAGAGGCCAGAGCATCACCCTCATACCCGCGTTTCCCTGCTGGGCTCCTCCTCCAGTTCTCCAGTGGTTTCCTTCTGATGCCTAAGAGGCGGTGCCCTGCTGCGACGTCCGAGGCTGGCCAGGGCTGGCTGGTCCTTGTTGTTTTCTTCTTCATTACCCAGGCAGGAAGCCCTCTCAGTGGCCTGGAGGGGCCCGGCCATTTCTTCCATGGCTCCACTTGTCCCTGGAGGGTAGCCCTTGGTCCCCTGTGTTGCAGTCTGCTCACAGCTGTGGCCATGGTGTGAATGTCCCACAGAGTAGCACCAAGGAGACAGTGGAAAGCCCACGTGGATAGAGGGGCGCCTCCACACCCCTCCTGCCCCTCCACCTCTCGCCTCCACCCTGCGTGCCAGGCCGGGCCCAGACTGGGAGGATTTCTGTCACCCTGCTTCTGCCCTAAGAGTGGTTCTTAAACTCAGAGAAAAGGGCAGATACGGGGAATGCCATTGGGATTGGGCAGTGATTGGGGCTTGCCTCTGCCATTGCTCCCGGTTGGCAGGGGGTGGGGAAGCAAAGTGTCAGGGCGCCCCAGGGAGCGGGGCTCTTGGAGGCACAGAGCCTGAGAACTCCGCAGGCTCCAGCAGGCTGCCCTTCGGGGCCAGGGACCAGGGGCCTGCTTTCCTCCTGGCTTCTGAAAAGGCACACCTCTGGTCACCTGCTTGCCAGCGGTGAGTCTGACAGGGCTGAATCTTTCAGGACTTTCTTTTCAGGCTTTCACCCTCTCATTTCCGTTTAACACTTCCCAGAATGTCTTGCATCTGGGTAGGCGGTGAGGAGAGGTAGGAGCTGGCACCCAGCCCGGCCCCTCCCCTGGGCTCTGCTGTGGGGAGGTGAGCAGAGCCAGCCCTGGCTCCTAACAAGGGCTCTTTGCCAGTTGCCTGGGTGCGGCGCCGCTACCTCCTCGTGCCACCAACAAGCTCCCATTCTGACCTCCTGAGTGAGGTAACAAGGGTTCAGAGGTCCACTCTCAGATGACAACTGAAATAGCCACCCTTCCCCTGAGCAGATGACAATAGGCCCCGTCTCTGGAGGCCACTTTCTCCTCTTACTCAGCAGTCCCCTTTTCCATTCCTTTTTTTAAAGTCTGTGCATATTCTTTTGCTTAGTCTTACGCGGCCTATCCTTGGAGCCATCGCCCCAGCACACAGGTGCCTTACGTTCTAAGATGTGGACGTACATTCGAGGAATGTAAATGTGGCTGTTATCCCAGGTGAGAAAAAAGTGGCCTGCTGTTTAATAGGTTGAGGGCTTACATGTCTTGACCAGAGCGGGTGAGGACAAATGTAAATACCGAATCAGGCCGCCAGCTGAGCCGAGACTGCCCCCTCACCCGTGGTACAGATGGCAGGCGGGATGACCAGGAGGGCTCTGGACACACGGAGGCGGCTGGTTTGGGAGGAGATTGCTCCTTCTGTCTTTCTGCAGCCCCACCGACCAGGCCCCAGGAGGGTACCACGGCACAGCTGCCGTCGGGGCCTTCGTCCAGCGGAGGCTGGTTAGAAATTTGCTTTGGGAAAGACAGCTTGTGCTGTCATATGCCAGAGCCAGCGGGCACCTCTTTATCCATGCCAGGCCTGAAGGGGCTGCAGAGGAGACAGCCCCATGGCACTGGCCCTCAGGGCTCCCACGGGGTGCCTGGTGGGCCTGTGCTTTCTTAAAGCCAACATTGAAATATCGGCAGGCTCACCACTCAGAGAAGGCCATGTGAGCGTTTTGGTACCTGTTGTGCCATCTGTCCCCTACGCCCATTCGTTTGCTATTAACTAAACTGGGGTCACGCAACATATAATTTTGCATCAGCTATTTCCGCTTGATATTTTCTGTTAAGCATTTCCCCATGTTGTGAACAGTTCTTCAAAATCATGCTTTTAATGATTGTAGTGTTAATGGTTGTAAATTTTATCATAATTTATCTGGCCATTTCGTTGTTGTAAAACATTTATGTGGTTTTTGGTTCTTCACTATTTAAATACTGCTGTGATGCGTATTCTTATAAATCTTTGATTTTGACTCTGGTATTTTCCCGCCTTTGATTCCTCAAAGGTGGTAGTGTGGGGTCAGGACTTGATTCGTTGTAAAGGTGGCGCTGTGTTCTCTTTCTTCTCGGTCTGGTACTGAGGTGCTCAGAATCCCAGTAACAGAACAGCCTTAGTTCTTCAGATTCCGAACAGATCCACTTCTGATAAGCTCTGTGTTCCAAAGAATGTTTGACTAAGACCACTTTTTTTTTAATTTCTAAAATGATAACATTACTGCAGTCCATCCGTGACAGATTTTTCTGTCCCCCCAGAAACCAGTTTACTTGTTTCCATTGAAAGACTCTGGTTGTGCCTGCGTGTTCCCTTCCCACCCCTGCTGCTGTGGCTTTCCAGTGCTTGGGGATGTTTTGGGAATCTTGTACTTGGTGTCCACAGTGGTGCTGAGTTTGCGTCTGCACAGTCAGCAGAGATGAGAAGTGCTGAACTGACTTGCCGTATGCTTAGTGGATGACCTGTTATTGGGGTTACAGACTCAGAAAGTACACCCGGCCATTTGCAATCTGTAGAAGAGACTTTCAACTTGAAAACAAAAACTGTGTAGCTGATAAGTTCTTACAGAATGTTTGTTCCTTAGCTCTTCACACTGTGGACATGGTCAGAAGGTAAAAGAGGCCCAGGAGAGCACAGCGGTCCATCTGCTTCGTTTTTTGAATGTGGTTGTCCTGGCTGATAAGAATTCAAGGACTCCTGCCATCCCCCCCCCACCCCTGCCCACAGTGTTACAGGCTGCCTGGCTGTCTTCAAGTCCAGACCATCCAAATTTGGTTTCATCTTTAAGTCCCCCACGTTAATTAGGGGATCCATCGATTTTGAGGGTGAATGTGTGTGACAGGTTTTCCCAGGCACCACCCTTGACAGCCAGAGGTGATGGTTGAATCGTGCAGAATTAGGCCTCCCGGCCTCCCTCTGCCACCCAAGTCCCCCCCCCCCCAGCTGGTCCACAGACAAGGGTGATCGCTGTCAAGAGGCGTCAGAGGCCACGCGAGCCACAGCCCCCTGAGCGCGTGGTGACAGTGCTGTTCTTTGCGATGTGGTTGTCGCCGTCTTAACGTTCTGTTTTCATCCTCAAGCCCGGGATGAATGTGTGGAAGCCTGTGGAGAACTGGTCAGGGGAGGAAGCAGCTCCAACAAAGGGCAGTTTTATCTCTAGCTCAAATGGCCATGGTGGGCAACCAAACGAGCCTACGTGTAGACCTGGATTCTCCCCGTCACTCATTTCTTCAATATGAAGAAACTCCAAACTTTATGTACAGAGAACTTTTTACAAAAGGCACACCTTTTTTAGCTGTGTGATCCACTTTAGTCTAAGCAGTCTGACTGAATGACTATGAATTGGGGTCATTTTGCTGGTGACAAGCCTCTTATGACCATCAGCTTGATTGGACGTTGGCAAAACTAAATTGTGGCAGTAGTTAGAGCTGCTGTAGCTGTTCCTTAAAAATATAAGAAGAACTGATAGTATGCTCGCTGCCTTTCAGGTTGGTGGCAGTCAGTTAGAGCATGTGTAATATTCTCTACCTGGTCTGTAGCTGTAACTGTGATGTACAGGAAAAGCAAAAATTAAAAAAGTATGAAAACAATGCAATGATATTAGGATATACACTTTTGTATTTTTATTCTTATATAAGGTTATTTGCTGGCTCTTGTTGGCCTCTAGTTCAGTCTGTGTTATTTAAATTCTAATATATGAATTATTTGGATTGAATTCATGTTCGGGGACACGTTGTATGTATTGATGTACAGCCTTGAATGTGAATAATTATTGTAAACTATATATTTACTTTTTTTCTGGCTTTATTATATAAATTTTCTATTTGGTCAATGATTTAATCATCATAATTTAATGAATCTGTTTACCCCCCCCCCTTTTTTTTCAAATATTTGTGCTTTAGATGTCGTTAACGGATGATGAATTTTCCACGTATGCTCGGTAGTCTTGTAATAAAAAAGCATGTAGCGGTGTTCGCCGGCGTGGCTCTTCTTCCTTTGGTCGGGAGTGGTCGCGATCCGGGGGACTCTGGAGATGAGGCTCGGGCACGCGCCGGGCCACGCCCGGAGAGCCCCCCTCCCCGCCAGGCCGGGGGCCGCGTCTGCGCGCCGGGACCACGCCGGAGCTGGCTCCGGCCGGAAGGGGGCATGGCCGGCCGCGTTTCGCAGCCGGAACTTCCGCTTCCCGCGAGCCGCCGGGGCGGGCACTCCGCGAGGGCTGGCCGGCGGGCGGGCCCGGGCCCGGAGGACGATATTAAAGGCGGGACGCTTCCGGTGGCGGGCGCTGCGGCTGGGCTGGCCGGCATCATGGCGGAGGGCCACTGTGAGCTGCTGCCGCCGGCGCCGGGCGGCCTGTGCCGGCGCTGCAGCGTGGGGCTCGGCGGCCTGGCCCCGCGCCCCGGCGGCGTGTCCAAGTGGGTCCGGCTCAACGTCGGCGGCACCTACTTCCTCACCACCCGGCAGACGCTGTGCCGGGACCCGAGGTCCTTCCTGTACCGTTTGTGCCAGGCCGACCCCGACTTGGACTCGGACAAGGTGAGGGTCCGCGCGGCCGCCGCCGCCAGCTAGTCCCCAGACCCCCACTGGGCCGGGGAGGGAGGGGATGGCGCCCCGGCGCCCGCCACCCCCGAGGCTCCCGGCCGCTTCTCCCTGGGCGCCTTTTCCGCGCCTTCTCGCTGTTCGCCCCGGAGGTTTCCCGGACCCGGACTTCTGCTCTGCTGTGGATCTACTTTCCTTTCCTCCCTAGATTCCTTCGTCCAGGGGGCGTGAACCCACCTCCTCTCCTCCCTGTGTAGTTACTGGCTCCGGGGACGGAGAACCCCTGCTCTCTTCTCTTGTCACGTTCTGGACTCTTGACCTAACGCTGGCTTGCAGGGTTGACGCGGGTGGCCTTCCTTCCCCAGCGGCTTGCGTTAGAGAGTTGGCGCTCCGGCTTCAGCCACCGCAGCAGGCGCCCACTGCGCGGCCAGGAGGTGTGCTACAATGTGAGTTCTCAAGGGGAGTGTCTCTCATATTAAGGAGGGGCTTATAGGTGCCGAAGAGGGGAGCAGATAGGAAATCTTTTTTACCCTGCTTTCTAAGTAACTTTGGTTTTCTCATTGCCCAATTTTGAGGTTGGTTCACAGCTTGTCTTTTCTTAAATGAATTGCTCATCCTGTTGTAGGGTGATAGATGGTACTAGGAACTTTTCATTGTTACCTTTGCAAGAGTGGTATGGCCCAGGAGGAGCTGTACAGGATTGAAGCTCCATTGGAAGAATATTTGTCACTTGTATCTGTCCTGGCAGCTCACAAGCCTTACACCGACTTTGCTGGGACTCTCAGTTGAGCCTACATAATTGCACTTGGCTTTGTGCCTTGCCAGCCCAACATTTGCTGTGCATGAGGTTTCCCAGAACGGTTCAGATCCCTCTTCAAGTGAGAGAAGCCAAGCTTGGCAGAAACCATCCTCAGCATGGCATGACCTTGTGCTCAGGAAACAAGAACTCTCAAGTTACCGCAAAACCTCCCATCCCTGTGGTGGAAACCAGGGTTTGAGCTGTCAGCAGCCTGCCCCCCACCCCACCCCCAGCTGTTTCCATTGCTGGTTTGACCGAGCTGCCTCTTCTTAAGAGGGCTGGCCTCCCAGAAATTGACGGTCTTTTCCCGGATAGAAGGACATTTTTGTTAGCTGTGATTTTCCTTTTATAGTGTGGGTATGGGCTTCACTTTTGGTTTGTCATTTTAAAACAGTGGATCTTTAGTGGTCATTCACTTGGATTTCTACTCGCATGCTCCTGTTTTATATATTAAATCACATTTTAAATTGCTTTTGTGTGTTGGATGGCTTTGAGGTAATGGTTGTATTCAGCTCTGGAACAATCGACTCAGCTGATGGACTTTGGCTTGTGCCACCATCAGGTCTCCTCGTCCCTTTGTTTGGCGGTCTCTTCAGACTGCTTTAAAAAATGTTGCTTTACTGTAATAGGAATCCTTGGTGGGTGGGGGGTGATTAATCTACCGATATATCTATGTGGTAGTTGCTTTTTTCATCATCCATTTAATTACATTTGGTTTCCAGATTGTGAAACCAAAAATCAGTACCTGAAGATAATACGGCAGATACAGTCTTGATGTCTCAGAAAATACCTGCTAGTAGTTTTAGTGATGGATATGTGAAATCTCCAGAAAGAGTAGTGCTAATTCACATTAGTCACGCTCGTACAGTATTGTACTTCAAATGAGATGAATGTATAAAAAGCTTTATGTGCAGATTTTTTTTTAATTGTTCTGATGAAAGAAGGTCCCAGGTGACTACTCCTAGAGATTTACACCCTGAGTGAAGAATCTGGGGGTGAGGGCGGAGGGGAGGGTGTGAGGAGTGGGGTTATTTCTTGATGGAAGACAAACAGGATGTTGAGTCAGTTGTAAAAATCTCTGCTCTGACATCACAGTTCAGATGAATGAAAGGGTGCATGGCGGATGTTCCCTTACTTGAATTTCAGTACAGACCTGGTGGAGGATTTTCTGTCTGGCACCTGACTGAGGTTGATTGAGCAGCGAGGCTTGCGGGATGGGGTGTGCTGGCTGCGTGCGGGATGGGGGCTGGGGGTGGAGAAGACACGCAAGACCGAGAACCTTTCAGGAACCGCCTTGGAGAAGCCGGTGAGGGGCTTCCAGAGAATGCAGCTCTTGCGGTGAGCTAAGTCGGCCAGCGAGGTGTGAGCAGAGGGCTTCCTGGAGGATTTCTGGAGGAGGAGTGAAAAGTTTGCAAACAAGTTGTTAGGGAGAGTGGGGGGCAGGGCACGGGGCACCTGCTCTCACCCTCCCTGCCGCAGGTGGAAGCCTCTGCGTGGCCACAGCTGCCCCCTGCCAGCCCCCAAGTCCCCACACTCCCCTGGCAGGGCCAGGCCTGGGACCCACGCCCGCCCAGCCCCACTCCCCTCTTTCCTCGAGGCTGACAGAGCCACTGCTTCCATGAAGTTCTCTTTCTAGGCAGCTGAAGGGTGTATTTTCCACTTCCTCCTGGAACTTCCTCCGGCGCGAGTGGCTGTGTTGTGCATTTCTTTATTTGCTCGCATGCTGTCCCGTATCGTTTTCTCTTCCATGTCATCTTTTCTCGCAGTGACGCCCTTAGGGACAGGCCAGCTGTCATCCTCGTGCCTGAGCTGCCCCTGAGTGCCGTGTAAAATAGTCACCGTTTGGTTTGCTTTGGTTCTGTCGCGTGTGCCGCAGCGCCTGGCTTGTGGGAGTTGTCTAACATTGTCTAGAGCTTTTCAGCCCCTGCGTTGGTACAGGGAAGCAGGAACTACTGCCACTTCATGGTTGGGAACACTCAGACCAGGGGACTTAGGGGGGCTCATTCTCCACAGCGGGGAGAGGCCTGGAGAAGCCTGGGGAGTGCATGTGAGCTTTTGTCGTCTGGACAGGGCCATCGTCCCGGCTTCAGGGTTGTGGATATGGCATCAGATGGGCCTTTAAGGGGCGAGGCTCTCGCCATGCCTCTGATGACGTGTCGTTTGCACTCTGCCCTTGGCTTCGGCAGTCATTGCAGGGGTAGAAAGATAAGAAAAGGAAGTTTCAGAAGCAGGAACAGGTGATAGGGTACAGGTGGAAGGACTGTCAAACGTCTGAAGCAGTGAGTTAAGTGTCCTGAGAGATTGGATGTGTTGATTCCACACCAAGGTGAGGCCGTGTCTCAGCCCTGTCCGTAGCTGTGACCAGGAGAGCATGGGGGGTCAGGCCCAGGCAGCGCAGCCCCTCCAGTGCCCACCGGGGAATGCCTGGCCATCTCAGCTGGGGCCCTTGTTTGAAGGCCCCTCCAGCCAAGCCAGCTGATGAGTCAGAGCCACAAGACCTAAGAAAAGGACTTGCCATCGTGAAAGTTGGACCTTGCTGAGAAGAGGGGGTTTGGGGGCCTCAGACACCTTCCCCGGCCACCTCCGCAGGCCTGAGGACATGGCTTGGCTGCAGAGATCCTCTTTTGGCCAAAGCAAACGCAGCCTTGCTCTCGCCCACACTGGCAGGACCTGGTTTAGAGCACGAGGGAGGGGACCACAGCCACCCGCCTGTTTCCACAGGTGGAATTGTGCTGGCTCCCAGCCACACCCGGTCACTCTGGTGGTGTCTGTGGCTTTCACCTGGAAAGGACAGAGCTGAGTGTTTGTGGCAAACAGGTTGTGGCCTGAAGCCCTCACTGCCCAGCCCCTTACGGCAAGCGGGTGCCGGCCCCAGCCCGAGGAGGAGCTTGCACCCGGGGATCCTGCACGTCGGAGCTGACCGCTCCTCCGCGGAAGTGCGGTGGCCTCTGCCCGCTCTTGGCACTCGGTCGGGGGCAGCCGTGGTGCTGGTGCACTCACCCGGCCTTCACTGGTGGCCTCTCCCGGGGCTGCAGGAACCGTGCAGGCTGGCCGTGGGCTTGGTGCAGTGTGGGTGCCTGGGCTGGGGTGGGCGTTAGGCTTACGGCTCAGGTGCAGTTTCACTGCCTGCCCCTCACACTGTGCGATTTGGGGTGAGCACAAAGTGGAGGGAGCGTCTGCGTCCTGGGGCGCTGATGAGAAGGAAGAGCGTGAGTGCCCACTGCCCCCGGCACCTGCTCCTGGGTCTTGGCCGTGGAGACTGCTTTCAGCAGGGGTGGGGTTTCTTGGTACTTCCTTTTCAGGAACAGAGAATACACCAATACATTTTCCCTCAAAATTCATTTTTGTAGTTTCATCTCTTAAATGTGCCCGATCGCTGTAAACCTCATGGTGCCTTGGCCTCTGCTCCTGTGCGAGCGCCCGATCTTAACAGAGCAGAGCGCCCGGGGCAGATCGGAAGCTTCTGGGTTGAGCCTGTGCTGGTGTCCTGGACGCGGGTTGTCTGAAGAGAAGGCCCTGGGCTCCCGCGGTCCCCTCACGAATCCGTTTGGGGCTGCTTTCTGGGCACCTCACTGGAGTTGTGGGGGGTGCGCTGTCACCTTGAACTCCAGGTCCTGGGCTGCATTGGGTGGGGTAGGAGCATCCTTGGGCGGGGGGGGGAGTCTGGGCTCTGCCCCCCAGGGAGGCAATCCAGACCCAGTCCAAGCCACCCTGCTGGCGGGAGGGCCCCTGGGCGCCACTGTCAACGTGCGCCGCCGCCCCCGTGTGCCCCTGTCCCTGTGCATTGCTGTCCCCATGCGCCACCATCCC
>PVKY010000378.1:0-52046 GCA_004027775.1 Bradypus variegatus | reverse complement strand
TGTGGAAGCAGACTTATTAGTCTTTTGATTAGGGTGGGATGTTTGATTAGGTATGTAATCCAGAGTTTATAAAGAGGATTTATTAGGTTAAGAATTTACAGTTTGAAGGCCATAAAAGTGTCTAAACTAAGGCATCAACAAGAGGATACCTTCATTGAAGAAAGGCCGAAGGCATCCATAACACCTCTGTCAGCTGGGAGGCATGTAGCTGACATCTGCTGGTCCTTTGCTCCCGGGTTGCATTTCAAAATGGCTTCTCCAAAATGTCTCTGGGCTTCTGTCTCTTTAGCTTCTCTTAGTCTCTGCTTGGTTCTTCTGGAGTGTTTCTCTTTAAGCATCTGGGAGTCCTCTCAGCTTCTCCAGGGTAAACTCTGGGCTTCATCTCCTAACTTAGCATCTCCAAACGTCCTTCTGTCTGCATCTCCCAGCATCTCCACACGTCTGGGTCTGTGTTGTCTCTTAGCTTCTCCTGGGGGCAGACTCTGGATTACATACCTTGGCTTCTCTCCAAAATGTCTCTTTCCGCTTCTTGGAGCTCCATCTGTCTGTGAGCTCTCTTAAAGGGCTCTGGTGATCTAATTAAGACCCATTCAGAGTGGGTAAGGTCACACTTCCATGGAAACAACCTAATCAAAAAGTCCCAACCTAATCAAAAGACTAATAAGTCTGCCCCCACAAGATTGCATTAAAGAACACTGCTTTTGTGAGGGACGTAATAGATTCAAACCTGCACATATACACCCCCTTTTCATTTTCATTATTTGTATCCTCTTTTGTTCTTAGTTTAGCTAAAGATTTATTAATTTTATTGATCTTTTCAAAGAGCCAAGTTTTGGTTTTGTTGATTCTCTCTATTCTTTTTGTTTCCTATTTCATTTATCTCCACTGTAATCTTTGTAATTTCTTTCCTTCTGCTCATTTTGGTTTAGTTTGCTTGTTTTTCTAGATCTCGCAGTTTTCACGTTAGATCTCTGATTTGAAGACTTTATTCTTTTATAATGTAAGAATTTAGAACCATAAATTTCCCTCTCAGCACTGGTTTCACTGCATCTCATAAGTTTTGGTAAGTTGTATTTTCACTTTCATTTGCCTCAAGATACTTCCTAATTTAATTTGTGATTTCCTCTATCATCCATTGGTTGTTTAAAAGTATGTTGTTTAATTTCCATATATTTCTCTCTCTGTATTGATTTCTAGCTTTGTTCTCTTGTGGTTGGAGAATATACATGGTATGATTTCAATATTTTTTTAATTTATTGAGACTTTTTTGGTGATCCAGCATATGTTCTACCCTGGAGAATGATCCATGAGCACTCGAGAAGAACGTGTGTTCTGTTTTTGCTGGGTGAAGAGTGCTAGATATTTCTGTTAGGTACACTTGGTTTAGTGGATCATTCAGTCCTGTACTTCCTTACTCATTTTCTGACTGTATGTCCTGTCCATTACTGAGAAGGGTGTGCTGAAGTCTCCTACTATTAGTGTAGAACCGTCAGTTTCTCCCTTCAAATCTGTCAGAATTGGCTTCATATATTTTGGGGCTCTGCTATTAGGTGCAAACATGTTTAAATTGTTATATCTTCCTCTGAATTGTCCCCGTATCAGTATATAATGACCATCTTTGTCCCTCATAACTGCTTTTGACTTAAAGTCTATTTTATCCAATATTAGTATAGCCACACCAGCTTTCTTTATTTACTGCTTGCAGGGAATATTTTTTCCATCCTTTCACCCTCAGCCTACTTATATTTTTAACTTTAAGGTGAGTCTCTTTCAGACAGCATATAGTTCATATAGTTGGGTCATGCTTTTTTATCCATTCTGCCAATCTCTGCCTTTTGACTGGAGAGTTTAATCCATTTACATTTAAATTCACTACTGGTAGTGTAGGACTTCTCTGCCATTTTGCTGTTAGCCTTTGTAAGTCTTATACTTTTTTTGTCCCTCACTTCTGTTAAAGCCTACTTTTATATTAATTTGCTTTTTTGTGTTGTACCATGTTGAGTGCCTTCTCATTTCTATCTGGGTATATTTTTATCTATTTTCCATGTGGTTACCATGAGGTTAAAATTTAACATCCTGAGTAGATAACAGTCACATTCGTTGTGATACCAACCTCACTTCAGTAGCACACAGACTTTTCCTGTTCTCTCAGAGAGGCTCTTGAAGCCGGGGCTTCAGGAGACCCCATGAGGGCAGATTCTTTGGGGATAGATTTAACTGGGAAACTGCGAACAGTAAACCATATCTGGCAAATACCGGACTGTAAAATAACAGTTCTAAGTTACAAACTAGAAGAGATTGATTTCCTTATAACTCATAATGTTCTAAATAGAAAAAGAATTCCAAAAATGTTTGAAAAAAGGGTAGTTTGGATAAATGAATAAAAGAGCAGTTTGAATAAATGTCATTTCTCATAGCCCTTTTTGTACTTTTGTTCTTGAAACAGTTTATTATTTAATGCCAGTTGTTTCATATATATGAATTTCCTGGCAAAACTTGAAAGGGGAATAGCAATAAGACTTGATAAGATAGGCTTTAAAAATTAGGTATTGGTCAAAGTTTGAGTGAAAATTCTGGAACTTCTCCCCTGTTCTTATAAATAGAAAAGTGTCTTGACTATCTTGGATTAGTAACTGTTAATCTATGTGTTAATGTTCAAAACTAAATCTGATTTAGATTAGAAAAGTTGTGATTTTATTTTCTTTATCTTCAGTGAAAAATCATTGTTAACAAGTCATCTTGATTTTTTAAACAAATGTGGTTTTTTAACAGTGAATTTTAAAATGCTGTGAAAATTACCTAAATGTTTATCTTAGTTAATGTTAACGTTCTTTTTTTCCATTCATGACAGCGTGATTGGTTTTCTTTTACCATCTTATTAATGCCCAGTGTTTGAGATGGGATTCAAACCCAGTAATGGAGTTGCAGCCTTTGCTGTGAAAATTTCATTGCCTCTCAATTCATTCTTCCAGTACTCGGGTTTCATATTTTGCGGTTTTCGATGGACATGGAGGAATCCGAGCCTCAAAATTTGCTGCGCAGAATTTGCATCAGAACTTAATCAGGAAATTTCCTAAAGGTGAGACTAGAACCAAATCAATTAATATTCATTTTGGTTTTAGGGTGATTACTAATCACCTAAATGAGGTGTCAGTGAGACACCTCATTTTGGCTTTAACAAAGAATCACAAATGAGTCTTAAAAGAATGTGGCTGAGATCCGTGGACTTGGAGGCTCGCAGCTGTAACTGCCGCATAGTAGTGGCCTAGTCCGCACATCTCTGAGTGATTGGCCCCTTACTAAATTGTCTTTGGATACAAGTGAGTATCTTACCTTTACACTTGAGGAACTAGTACGACCAAACACAGTGGCATTGTCGTATGGGTGAGGAAACAAAGCTTGTTTTTAGTCATCTTAGAAATAAAGCAAAACCAAAATGACTGGGAGGAAGATAATCTTCCCTCCTTGAGAGTTTGCTTTCTTTTGGTCCTTCCGTAATAGGAGATGTAATCAGTGTAGAGAAAACCGTGAAGAGATGCCTTTTGGATACTTTTAAGCATACTGACGAGGAGTTCCTTAAACAAGCTTCAAGCCAGTGAGTATAACCAGATGAAGTAGTACAGGTTGGGGGGGGTGTTATTCTAATGCTATGATACCATGCTCGCTGTTCTAAAAGTGCCTGTCCCCGAGTAAGCACTCAGAATCGTGAGCTGAGAAAAGGAAGTAGCACGGGAAGTTCATCTTAGAGTATAAGACACTTTCCCTTTGACTCGGGGGGTTGCTCTCACAGCGTGGGTTCGTGGGTATTGACCGTGTTTCTGGTGTGTTTCTCTCCAGGAAGCCTGCCTGGAAAGATGGGTCCACTGCTACCTGCGTTCTGGCTGTGGACAACATCCTCTACATTGCCAACCTCGGAGATAGTCGGGTACGGGGCTCGGGCCACCCACTTAGATAAGAGCAAGTTTTGTGGGGGGGGAAAGCTTAGCAAGAGCTGGTTGAATATGTTTTGAATGATGATGGCTGGGTTAAAATCTCTGTTCTTGTGAGGTTGTTGAAGTGTGTTCTGCTACAGAGTTTAATTTTGGGGCCTCCCTGTAGAGGAACAGCTGCTAAGTTTGAAGCATTTGTTCTCTGGAAACACAGCCTATGACAGAGCTCTTTTGCTATTTTCCCCAGACCCTTTCCCCTCCCCAGTCCCTCTCCTGTGTGTGTACTCTGTCTAGATGGTGCTATGGGTCAGAATTTAATCAGTATCCAAGCAGTTTAAATATTTTTAACTTCATTTTTCTGAACTCAGACAGTAAAGACTATCAAGTATTAACCCCCTGCTCTTATAGTCATTCTGATTTCGGAATAACTGGAAAACAACAGCTAGGAAGGTACTAGGTGATGAGTCATTCGCTCGTTGAGCTCAGTCCCACACCAAGGGAGTAATCCAGGCTGTGCGCCCCTCACTGCTTGTGGAATTCATTCAGCCTTCAGCTTCAGGCCCTCCTCCCCTGGGGGGACCAGGCATCAGTCACCCCACTGTGAAAGCTGGCACCTCCTGTCCTTTAGCAGTCACAGTGGCGGAGCCGCCCTTTCCTCAGTGAAGCAACATCTCTAGACCTGGAGAAAGCTGCCCCCTGTCTCCACTGATTTCGGGGTGATTTAGTCATGTATTCAAGAAAACAGATGCCAAGCCCTGGGGTACAGCACTGAGCATTACAGGTGTCAGTCCCTGCCTGAGTGGGGCTTTCCCTCTGCTCCTCCTAGTAGATTCTTGTCTCTAATGACTTCAAGATAGCATGAGTGTCAACAAAAAGACAATTAGAAGACAATCAGACAAAAAGACAATCAATTAGAAGATGAGCAGAGGACTTGAATAGACTTTTCTCCAGAGAAGTTATATAAATGGCCAGTGAACACATGAAAAGATGCTCAGCATCATTAGCCATCAGGGAAATGCAAATCAAAACCACAATGAGATGCCATTTCACACCACTATGATAGCTACTCTTAGGAAAACAGGAAGCATCAAGGGTTGGGGAGAATGTGGAGAAATTGGAACCCTGGTGCATTGCTGGTGGGTGGGAATGTCAAATGGTGCAGCCGCTGTGGATGGCAGTGTGGTGATTTCCTCAGAGAGTTGAAGAGCATTACCGTATCTCATGGCAGTCCACTCCTAGGAATATACTCAAAAGAACTGAAAGCAGGAGCTTAAACAGATACTTGTTCATCACAGCATTATTCCCAGTAGCCAAAGGTAGAAACAACCTGAGTGGCCATCAGCAGATGAATGGGTGAATACAGTGTGATCTGTGCATGCCCTGGGATAGTGCTCAGCCAGAAAAAGCATTGAGTTTCCTGACACATGCTACAGCATGTTTCCCGGATGGGCCTGGAAAACATTATTCTGTGTGAAAGAAGCCAGCACAGTAGGACAGCTCCTACATAAGTCCACTTATATAAAATATTAGAGTAAACAAATTCATAGAGACAAAGTAGGACAGAGATTACCAGAGGCAAGGAGGGAAAGAAATGAGTTATTGGTTAAAGGGCAGAGTTTCTGTTTAGAGTGATGAAAAAGTTTGGTAATGGATGGTGGTGACGGTAGCACAACTTTGTGAATGTAATTAATGTCATTGAATTATATAATTCAAAATGGTTAAAATGGCTAATTTTGTTATAAATGTCACCACAGTAAAAAAAGAAATAGCATGAGTAAAACTGGCAAACACAAAATGAAAATGAATTTGGAGTCTGACCCAAATTTGCATCCTGCTCCTGCTGTGTGACTTCAGGCATGTCACTTAGCCTGCAGCCTCATTCCCTCCTCTGTGAAGGAGTTGCAGTAAAGGCACCCCACGGAGGTTGCAGGCACACAGGAGATGGGCCGCCTTTGGGCCCTCCATCAGCACAAGCAAGCCTTCCTCTTTGCTCACCCCCGTCTCTGCCTCCTGTAGACATGGAGTAATAATACCAGAAGGGATCTCAGTGTTCATTTAGCGCCTCTCTTTCGTTTCATGGATGAAAAGTCCACGTCCTAGAGAGGGTGAGCGATTGGCTGGGGTCATCCAGCAAAATTTGCACCAGAGTTGAGCCCCAAACCCAGGGCTTCCCTCCCAGACTGATATTTCTATGACACTGCTTTGCGATTTGACACTTCTTTGATGCTTGATCCTCTGAACTTGTTTTTATTGCTAGAAGTGTGTCAGCAGGAGGCCGAATCTGAAACTCCATTGTTAACCTTTCTCTTCAGCTGATAATTAGCTGCTGCACTCATTGAATTTTACAAAATTATCACAATCTCCATCTTCCCAGGCAATTCTTTGTCGCTATAACGAGGAGAGTCAAAAATATGCAGCCTTAAGCCTCAGCAAAGAGCATAATCCAACCCAGTATGAAGAACGAATGAGAATACAGAAGGCTGGAGGAAATGTCAGGTAACCAGGAGGGGGATGCCCAGGGACTAGCAGAAGCTCTAGGGAGGGGGTTCGTTCGCAGTAAAAGTGTCGGCAACACCTTCGAGACCTCTGAGGAGTAGAACTCACTGTGCCACACAATCTCCAGCATGACGCAATTCCTCCGTCTGGGGGCTGGAGCTGGTGAAGCCGGGGATGCATGTTGTGGGACCACATGTGTCCGGGAGGGGGCAAAATGTGTGTAGAAGAAACTTGCCCCTAAATTTGATAAAGGACAAAATCTGTCTCACATTCAGGTTCACAAAACCTGTCCTCTGTGCCTTGGAACTATCATAAATAGCATCATTTATCACAACTACAGTTTAAGGAGACTTCTCCAGAGAGAAAATCTAAAGTGGTTAAGATGGTAAATGGCCATGTGTGCTATGTCTGGGTTTTCTGGGAAACAGCTGTTTTGACACAGAGGGCCATGTTTTCACTGGCTCTGTCTTCAGCACTTCTACTTTCCCTCTCCCTCTTTAATCTCTGAAGACCATGTGCCTTCTTGGGTTCATCATTGGCCATCTCTCAAAGGTGCTGAAGGGGGCTTGAGTCGTCCTAGGCTTTGGGAGAATTCCGCCTCAAGGGCTTTGCATCATCTCCTTTCTATTTGCGTTTTCTGGTTCATTTTATGGTTTACCATTAAAATTTTGTTGGAGACAAGAGATGTTGATGTAAGATGCAGTTATTTGTCCTTGAAAATGTTAGCTTGTCTTCCATTTGGAGAACTGAGTCTAGCCATTGGAGCAGGAAGGTCTCTGGAGAGTAGTCACAATTTAGGTGGGCTTGGCGTTTGTTCACAAGCTCCTGGTAGGGAAAGAGGTGATTTGGGGCCCAGTTGTTGCCATTTGTATAAGGCTGGTTTCAGGCCACAGGCTGTCCTGTTTGCCAGCCTTGTCCTCCGGATTGCCGTCCTCACGCTTTGGAAGTTGATGCCTGAGGACGTCACCCTGATTTCTGCCCTGGCTTAGAACTTTAAAACTACTTTCCCTGAACTCCTTAAAAGGGTTTTGACATTGACAGTCTTATGACTGAAAGTAGGGGCAGCCGTGTTGCAGTTACTGCCTGGTTCCTAGTTCCACTTACCTGAGAGCAGTGCTTGGGAGCCGTAGGGTCTCATTTGCCAGTGTGGGCTGGGTGGGCCCCACATATCGGAGACAAGTGAGGGGCTCAGAGCTGGGTGGCAGCTATTGTTACACACAGAACTAGGCTGTGGTGCAGACTTCCTGTCGGGCTAGGACTGCTGGCCCCTTGCTTTTTCTACCCCCACCCCCCGCATCTATTAAAAGTTTACATAGTAAAAGCACATTTCAGAATCTATCCCCTGGATTCTGCAGTGAACCTGTTGCCTTATTTTGTGTGTGTGTCTGTGTGTGTGCCAGGCTGACGATTTGAAAGTCGGCCGCAGACATCCTGAAATACTGTCCCTAAATACTTAAGCGTGCAGCTCCTGAAGGACCGTCTTGACCAATCACCATTATTGCATCCAAGGAGAAGATACTCCACTAGAGTTGTATTAGTCTACCTGATAACCCTGCCTGTGTTCATCTTTCCCCAGTTGTTCCCCAAAGTGTTGGTTGTTGTCTTAAGGCAGAATCCAGACACGTTCACACTTTACATTTGATTCTACATCTTTTACTCTGGAATGTTTCTCTCTTTTTTCCTCTAGACTCTGACCATCTCACAGTCCAGGCGAGCTATGGGGTGGGATCACCCACATTCCAGATTTGCCTGCTTTTCTATTTAAGTTGTTTCTCTTTCCCTGGAAGTGAGGTCTAAAGGCTTCTCTAAATTCAGATGAAGCATTTGTAGCAGAAGCATTTTGTAGGACGTGCCACATACTTGGTCGTCCCTCAGCTAAGGCGCGTCATCGTCAGTGGTGCCCAGTCCCATCACTCAGCTCCCGTGTAATACCCAGATCCCCGCAGAGCAAAGGCATGGTCTGGGGAGGTCAACCTTGATACCTGTGACCATGCTGCTTCCCGTCAGCCCTTCGCCCAATGGCTTCAGCGTCCCTTAATGATGCTTGCTTGAGTCTGTTATCTCACTAGGGATGACAATGATTTTCTAATTCTCAGAGTTCCTTCCATCTGTATTAGCAGGCATTCAGTAAAGAAAGGCTTCCCCTCATCAATAGAGGGTAACATGTAGTTGCTTCTAAAAAAAGCAGGCTAAATGTTTAATAATGCCCTTTATTTGCCGTTGGCAAAGTTAACATAATCACCCACGATTGTGGAAATTAGGGCTTTGCTTTCACTCCTCTGTTTCTCTCCCTCGCTCCCTGCCTTGTGAGTCACTGTGGACCAGTGGGTTTTATTTGTTCAGCCTGTTAATTGTAGTCACGGAGTCGTGCTTTTTGCTGCTCCCAGTATCCTAGATGTGGCCAGTGGCAGCTCCTCCCCGATGACTTCTGTGTCCTTTTGGGATAGCTGTAAACACCAGGGTGGTGGGGAGTATCCTGCTGAGGGCTGGCCAGATTGGCGAGTGTGTGTGTGAGAGAGAGAGAGAGAGAGACTCAGAGCCATGCCCTCCTGGGGGGAAAACTGAGGGAAGCGGGAAGAGTGAGTTTTCAGTGGCTTGTTGGGGGAGACGATGCTGCAAAACATACAGTTTTCTCTTGTGTTCAGAGTAGTGCAGATGTCCTTAGGAATGGGATGAGTACAGTATGTGCTAGAAATGTTACTCTCAGAAAGGACCGATGCAGGCTGGGCAGAACAAAGCCTGCATGTCTGTGTGGCTGATTCCTGACAAGACTAGTCAGCAGTGGTTCTGTGGAACTTTTACTGAAAATTCACCAAATGGAGGTAGTGTAGACTTGCTCTCCTCTGATGCTCAGAGTTGGGAAGAGATTTGCCTGTGGGAGCTGATGTATTCGCGCACACACACAGCCCAGGTTGGACATTGCGTTCGGTGGAGGCAGAGTGAACTTGTTCTGAAACACAATTGGCTTTTCCTGGGTCAGTAATTCTGCCTGTTAGCCTTTTCCTCTTACCCTGTTGGTTCAGTGAGTGTAAGATTTCAACTCTGTGTGGAATTTTGCTCAGGAAACAAGAATAAAAAATGGCAGCTTCTCTGGTGGTCGTATTTTTCTTCATTACCCTTAGGAATTGCTTCCAGCCTTCTGTGTCAAGTTTGGCCACACCAAAAATCACTGCCATTAAAATACCCCTGCTCCTCAGTTTTCAGTCACATCTTTAGCATTAGTTTGGTACACTTGTGGTTCCTCTTGCTGTTTGTTTTAAAATTTTTTATCCTAGAAGATTGTTCAGCTCTTTACAGATGTCAGCAGATGTCTTTAGGGGAGAAAAAACTCTGTTGTGGGTAACTGACCTCCGAGCCTCGGAGCTGGAGGCTTCCTTGTGGGACAAGATAAGGGCCAAGGGCCATGTTGAACTTCACCTCCTAGATGGAGGGATTTCCTGCCTGGGCTTCATCTGCAAAGCGTGGGCACAGCTTCCAGTTCCCTAACATGGAAGCTTCCAGCGGTGTGAGACGTCTGTCCTGTGACCCTTGCCTCGGCCGTGGGAGTGTTTGTTGTCTTTCCCGGGGTTTTTGCAGGTGAGGGTCTTCTGAAGTGGTGGAGCCAGGGCAGACTCGCCCCGGGGGCCTCAACTCAGTGGGTCTCCCGCAGTGATGGTCCTTAGCCTGCATCGGGGTCACTGCCCATTAATGGGTCCTCTCCCGTCTTCCATATCTCCTCGCCTACTAGTAGAACATGCAAAAGTATGAGGTTGTGCAGAATACCACTGGTTAACCTTTAAGTCACACCAGACCTGAAGTCAAGAAAACGTACCTTGGAATCTGGGGATCGTCACTTCTGGGTGTTTTCCCGTGGTGAGTTGATTGAAATGCAGCATCCCACGAGGCCAGCTGTTCTGGACCCTGGCCACATGCTTGAATCACCACCAACACCTGCCCCATCCAGTCTGAGCCGGATCTTGGGGTGTGGGCCTCAGCACTAAGGGGTCCCGCGTTTGATCTGGGTCACATCAGCGGGTGGGCCGAGCACTGCCCCTTGGCAGCCTCAGGGGGCGCCATTCCCATCAGTCTGTGCAGCTGGGCCGAGGCCCCAGGGCAGAGCATCATCGAGGACTCAAGCAACAAACAGTCAGAGTCTCTGTGTGTCACTGCCGGCCAAAGAATGCCAGCACTGGTTCATAATGCCAGTTAATAAGGCTGCAGCTTTCACTTACATCCCATTTTCTGCCTCAGATTCTAATGCAGTGGACCTGTCACTCGGAGCTGGAGTCTGAAAATGTTTCCTCCTCGTTTTAGGGATGGGCGGGTCTTGGGTGTGCTGGAGGTGTCCCGCTCCATCGGAGATGGGCAGTACAAGCGCTGTGGGGTCACATCTGTGCCGGATATCAGACGCTGCCAGCTGACCCCCAACGACAGGTGAGAGCCTGCCATAGGGCATGTGCCCCCATGCTGGCTGGCTTGCTTTCCTGACTCCTTCCTGTTTGTCTGCCAAACCTTTCCCGGGGGGGTGGGATGGCTTGTGCCTGTTGTAGGCCCTTGTACTGAGCCCTGTGGGTGCCGGGATAGATAAAATGCGGTCTGCTCAGGTGGGGTCCACAGGCTGGTGGGGAGCACACGTGAGGGAGTGATCCCTGCCCAGGAGGCTTTGCCAGTCGGAGAAAGGAGAGGGGCTTTCCTGGCCAAGGGACTCCACCCGGAGGTAGTCGAGCATGAAAGGGTGAAAGCATGGTGGGTTAGACGCCCCTAGGGGGTTGGGGGAAGTGGTGGCAGGGCACTCTGGGGGTGGGCCGTGAAGGGCCCTTATCATGCTGAGGAGTTTGAACTTCAGCTTGTGATTGGTGGCAACTCATGGCAGCTTTCAGGGGGAGCCAAGAAAGATTTGGAAAGAGACTGCTTCTTACCTGTCCAGTTCCTGTTCTCAGCTGCCTTAAAGCTGAGGCCCAGGTCCAGCGGAGGGAAACCCATGACAAGGAATCATGAAGGAGTTGGGGAGGCTCCTCGGGAGCTGGGGCAGTGGCTAGATGGGGAGGGCCTGGACTGCGGCAGTAGCTGAAAGGACAGTAAAGAAATGCTCAGGAACGTGGGGTTCACGGGACCAAGTAGGTACAGGAGGGGAGAAAGCTCTGTCGGCTGCCTGCAGCCCAGGAGTCACCCTTCCCATGCACGGGTCTGGTTCTGGGCTCCCGGTGCTGGGGTGACAGGCACACAGTCACTCTGGCCCTGGCTGGCCTCTGCCTCCTCCCAGCCCCTTGCCCTGGTCTCCCTGCCCTGGTGAGCTTGTTCTTCCTGACCTCCAGATCCTGGGACACGCTTTCCCCCAGCCCCCTCCTCTGGTTTCCTAAATGATGCCTCAGGACGAACTTTTCTGACTCCAGCTAGACCAGGTCCCTTGTTACTTTAACCGTCCTAGCTCTCTCCACTCTGTCCTCGTAGCTTTCCTTCTGTGGTCGTGATACATATTTTCATGAGGAGTTACTCAGTGTCTGGCCTAGGAGACTGGAGAGGCAGCACCTCGCTCAGCCTGGTTCCCCTCAAAGCCCCCAGCACAGACTTTGTGCTCATAACCATTTGTTGAAGTGATGCCCAGTCAGAGGCAGACAGCTGGGGACCTGGGTGTGCAGTGTGAAGAGAAGGGTGGTTCTGAGTACAGCTGTGAGGGCAAACAGTCTTCAGTGCCGGGAGAACTAAAAACTCACTTCAAATCCTTCATTTTTCAAAAGGGCTGCCCGAGGGACATCTTGAGGAGAGGGATCTTGAAAGGGAGGTGATGATGACTTTTCAAACAACGTGGGTGGGCATCTCGCCAGGCCCTGGGCTTCCCCATGTCCTTCACTGTATGCAGGGACCGTGCACGAATCTCATTTGGGTCTAAACTTATTGTCATCTTGATGTCTTCGGGAAGTGTCCCAGGGCATGTGGTGATGTAAATTCAGTATACATTGGCCGCAACACTGGATCTTTTTTTTAGTGATTTTCCTTGAGTTTGTTGAAGCAAGTACAGCACCCAAGGTTTGAGTTAAATCAGAATTGCATTTATTGTTGAAGAGAAGGGTAGCCCCCCAGTTGTGATATGTAACATCCCACTATGAATACTTTTAAATAGTTTTCACTTTGTCTCATAGAAGTTAAGTTGGTTTTTAAAAATCTAGACTTTGAGTAGTTGGACAAATATTTACCTCCCTTGCCAGGGCCATTTTGTTTTGCAAGTTTGCTGCTAAAACCCATTTCTCTTTCTTCCCTGCGGTGTAGGTTCATTTTGCTGGCCTGTGACGGCCTCTTCAAGGTCTTCACCCCCGAGGAAGCTGTGAACTTCATCTTGTCCTGCCTCGAGGTAAGCAGTGTCCCACACAGGTGCCTGTTGTTCTGTCTGCACTGCAGTATCTGGACAGCAGGGTCCTGTGACCCTGTCCTGTCCCGTCTCCCCGCACCCCGGCTTTGTGGGGAAGCTGGTGCGCTCGTTTGCCGGTCTTGGTTGGTCCTGCCTGCCCTGGTGGAGACCGTGGCTCACACACTCTGGGCCGAGAGGCCAGGCTCGCCCTGTTCAGCTGTGCCCCTTTCCTGCCTGCGGTAGGACGAGAAGATCCAGACCCGGGAAGGGAAGCCTGCCATCGACGCCCGCTACGAAGCCGCCTGCAACCGGCTGGCCAACAAGGCGGTGCAGCGGGGCTCGGCGGACAACGTCACGGTGATGGTGGTGCGGATAGGGCACTGAGGCCGCGCTGGGGCACTGCGTGGTACTGAGGTCGAAGTTCATTAGTGTGTGTGCACATTATGCGTTTTGTGTACTCCTGTGGGACTCCCATGGTTGTAAATAAAGGTTTTGTTTTTGTTTTTTTTTTTTCCTAGTCTTTTGAGTTCTCTTCTTATCCTTTGAGCGACTCTTGACCCATCAGACATTAATTGTGTTTGCGTTCCAGTGTTTTGGGCTTTTCCTCAGTGAAGCTGCTATAGACACTTGGGATTGGCTAACAGCGACCTGCACGCTGCTCACGCATGTGGTTTCCTGTCGATCTCAGGACCCCAGGCTGGGACTCTCCATCTTCAGGCCCCGGTGGGGGAGGTACCGGTTCCCCATTTGAGGAGGTGGGGGGTATGGCTGCTTCAGACCCAGACCCAGGGCTCAGGACTTCCCTGGCTTATCTTCTCCTTAAGAGAAGAAAGAGGCACAAGAGGTTCCGTAGTGGAAGCCCCAGCTCCTCCAAGAGCATCGAAGGAGGGACTGGGCTCCTGTGTGTTGTGCCCCTGCCAAACCCTCCAGAAACCATGGGGTCAGGTCTGCGCCCGAGGCCACTGCTGACAGATGTGTGTGGGCTGAAGGCTCCACAGCAGTGCGTTAAGTCATCTGCCCATGGGTCCGGGCGTGAAGTGGGTACCGTCCATCCCTCTTGAGCAGTCCCAGTGCCGCACAGCACGGCCTCAGCTCTCGAGCTGCCCGTTGTAGGAGTCCAGGCCCTGGGCTGGCTGAGCTTGGTCCCTGTGGCGGATGCGTGTAAAGGGGGGCTTACGGGGAAGACAGGAAAGAGATTATGCCCAGTCAGTCAGAAAGAAAAAACAAGCAAGGCCAGCAGCAGTGGCCAGCTCCCAGGAGGCCCCCGTGCCCCCTCTGGTAGCTGCATCCCGGGGAGGACATCAGCAGATGTGATGAACGTCCCTTCTGACCAGCTTATGAAAGACATGCAGCTCCCGTCCTCCTTGCCCACTTGGGGAGGCGGCTGTCTGTTGTGAACGGCCCAGCGGAGCAGCCCACCGGGGGAGGCTCCCACCCCAGCCAGCCCTCAGATGGCCGTGGCCCCCGCTCACCCATGACGCAGCCCACGGAGAGATCCTGGGCAGAAGCCTCCAGCTAAAGCACTCCCAGATCTGTGACCCACAAACCATGTGTGACAGTAAATATTTCCTGTTTTAAGATGCTAAAGTTGGGGGCAATTTGTTACGCAGCAATAGATAATACAGCAGACAAGGCAAAGTTAAATACTGTGATGAAGAGGGGCTTATGCATCACACATAAAAATACAATGAGAGAGCAATAGTCAGTCTTAAACAAGGTGGTTCTGACCCGAGAAGACAGTCATTCAGCTCCACAGGGCAGAATAGAGAAATCGGAACCTGCCTCACACAAAAAATGTTGGCCTGAGATAAAGGCACTGCCGCAGATCCACGGGGGAAAGAAAGAACTGTTAGTACTAGTGCTGAGGGCACTGGTAAACTGTTAGGGGGGAAAAAAAAGGTGGTGATCTCAGGTGCCCAATGCCCAAAATAAATGCCACCTCAGGAGACGCCGTGAACAAATAAAGCCAGAAAATTCTAGAAGAGAAGCAGGTGGCTCTGGATGAGGTGGGATGGCTGTGCAAGGTGAGGGTAGTTTTCCCTCCTGCTGGGGCAAGTGTGCAACCTGCACGTCCACACTGGAGGACCCTCCGGATGTGCATCAAGGGCCTTAAAATGCCCATGCTTTCTAACTTGGCAGTTTCACACTCAGAGTCTCTTCTGGGACAAAATCAGAGCAGAGAGGTGACGTCTTATTAGTCATAACAGTGCAAAAGGAGAGCCACCTGAATGCCCGTTAATAGGAGATTCTTAAAAGGTGATGCATCCCCGTAAGATGAAACTTGTTTTCAAAGACGTGATCTCAGAATGACATCAGATACCTGTGATACAGTATCAAGTGATAAAACAGGACTCAAAACCAAATACGTAGTGTCATTCTAATTTTGAGAACAGTGAAAGGCTGAGAGGGAGCAAACCAGTAGTGCACAGTGATCAGCTTTTACTGGAGGAATTTTCTCTTTCATGTTTTTCTGTTTTCCAAATCTTCCACAATGAACATGTTATTTTTATGATCATGGAAATACTCGGTGTATTTTTAAAAAGTGCACCACTCGGTAGCAATCTGTGGCTGAAGCCTTGGTGTTGAGTTTCCCAAACTGACCTGTCATTTGAGGTCCTGGTTCTCCGGTTCCGCATCTCCCGCGGGGCCGCCACTCCCAGAGCAAGAGCTGTGCCAGCTCCCAGGACGGCAGCCTGACCTGACCGCAGAGCCTGTCTTTGTTTCCTCTAGCTGGGAATGCGTTAACCCTTCATGTTCTGGCTGAAACGGACGGTGACAAGCCCGACACCTCTGACGCCCTGCAGCACCCCAACCTCATGAAAGTATGGGACACACAGGGTATGGGGCCATCCATGAAGGTTGCCCACTTTACTTGAGGCTGATGCCCAAGGCCAGGGGAGAAGTCCTGGAAGAACCTGGGGCAGTGGCAGGGCCTGGGGCTGGGCTGGGCTGGGCTGGGGGTAGCAAAGCAAGGACACAGGCCTGTGATTGAGCCGGGGGTGGAAGCACCTTGCAAACTTGTCATTAGCCAATGAATTGTAATAATTTGTCGAATGGCATCTCCTTGCCTAGAGTGCAAAGGTCATGCGGGCAGGGGGTGTGGCTCCTCACTCACACTCATGTCCCCAGAAGGAGCAGGGCCAGCAGCCATGCTGGTGGGGGAGGAGTGGTCTATTCCGGGGCCCTGTCATGACACCTTGACAAATGACCTAACCCTGCTGGGGAGTCAGGACATCACCCAGGGACCACCCAGGCTTCTCTACCCTGAAAGCGAGTCAAACTGGACCCCAGCGGGTATTGGCGGCCCCTGTCAGACTCGCCTTCCCTGACTATTCCCATGTTCCAGCTGCCTGGGAGATGGCATCGTAGTTAGGCCCTTGCAGGTGAAGGAAGAGGGGAGCACAGCCAGAGGCACCACCCGGCCCCCTGAGCCGAGCTGAGTGCTTCTCCGCTGTGCAGCCGGAGCCCCTCAGCTGGGATGCTCTCCTGTGGTTATCAGCATGGGAGCTGTCTGGAGACCCCCACCCCTTCCCCCCAGCACAGCCTCCCAGGCACAGTCCCAAACCTCAGCCAAGGCCTGCGGTTCCAGAGCCCAGGTGACACAGGAAGGCCCTGCAGGTGGCTGCTGTCATCCTTTCCAGTGGTCCTGTCTCTGAGCCGACTTTGGCACTCACTGCTGACAAAGGCCCAGGGGCAGTCCCAGGCCAGGGCCCCAGTGGGACATGACAGAGCCTCGGGATCCGGCGGCCCTGCCACCAGCCTGTCCACCTCTCAGGGCACCTCGTTTTACAGCCAAAGACCCTCCCTCAGCCACCACGGACCCGGCCAAGTCAACTTTATCAGTCAACCTGCATTTGTTCCTAATTCCTTTTCCCACTTAAAAGAACCAGAGGCCACAGGGGAGCCTGTCACTAACAACAGTGAGGCACGTGCTTATTGGGTGCTCTCCACGTACACCTCCCTAATCCCCAGCAAGGGCTTCCACTGCCCCCATTTCACAGATGGGAAACCGAGGCACCCAGGGATGCCCTGAGTAGGGAAGCTGAATTCCACCTGCTTGAGTCAGCCCAGCGGCCACCGGGAGGGGTTTAAGCTGGGATGGTGTCCGGCCCGCCTGGGCTGCCTTCACTCTGTCCCCACCCAGGGGTCACGCCAAGGCCCCGGGCATCCTGACATGATGTGGCCAGTCGGGGCTTCCAGAGCGGGCAGTGCAGGAGGCGTCCTCACGTCCCTCTCCCCTGACTGGCCCATCTCACTGCCCTCCCTCCCAGCAGGCAGAGGCTAAAAATACCCTCTGCTCCCCACGTGGCTGGGTCGGGCCCAGCCCTCTCCAGGCTCCTCTCCGGGCTCCCTTGCCAGCCGGGCCGTCCCGTTCTCCGGCCTGTGGTCTCAGCGTCGGGCCAGACGCCGAGCGGGCTGCGAGGTAGGTCGAGGGGCTCTGGAACGGGGGCAGCAGAAGGGGGAGGTGACTACACGGGGCAGGGCCCAGGGCTTATGGTGGCGGCCCAGGGCTTATGGTGGCAGCCCAGCAGGCTCTGGAGAAGACCGCACTGGGTGCTTCTAGAGAGAGACCCCCCTCCACGCAGGCTGAGCGAGGCCCCCCGGGGTGGGGTGGGGGCACAGCGGGCCTGCTTCCCGCTGTGGGTAAGGGGACCGGGGCCACCTGGCTGGTCAGGCATGTGGGTGGGGGCCTGGACCCACTCCCCCAACTGCTGCCAGGCCACGTGGGCCAGGCTCCTGCCTATGCTGGGGTCCAGGCCCCTCACTGTCCTGCTGCCCAGCCCCCCAACCTCCCTTGCTCCTCCTCTGGGTGGGCCTGGCTCACTGCTCTGAGACCCTCCCCAAGCCCCCACGCCCCACTCTGTGCCGGGGACACCAGCTGGCAGCTCTGCAGACCTGAGGACCCTCCCCACTCCCAGCCTGCCTGAGTCCCCCAAAGCCCCCACCCCGACTGGGGACTGCAGGGTGGCAGGTGTCAGCGGGAATGTGGCTGATTGTCACAGCCAGCCACAGGGATCCCAGCAATGGCCAGAATGTGAGGCCCAGTGGAGCCCTCTGCCTCCCACCCTGCTCCATCCCTGCCCGGGCCCTGGGTGGGCAGAGCTGCCTCTGGGGAGACTCCTCCTGGGAGGGGGTCCGTGGGATGGACACTCAGCTGGGGCCCTGGGGCGTTGGGTCCGTCAGCCCCCCAACCTGTCTGACGTGGAACACCCCTCCTGGCAGCCTGGAAGTGGGGGCCCCCGCCCCACGGCACGGACCCAGCCTCATAGCTTCCGGGAGGCCGGCCCTGCCCGTCCACCTGTGTCCCTGGCTTACGGGTTCCCTGTGTCGTGCGATCCGGCCCACCTCGTGGGCATTTGTCCCCTTGCCCGTGGACGTGCCCGACGCGGCGCCTTCACCCCCGGCTTGGCAAGGCGCCCCCTGGTGGGGGCTGCGTCTGTTACACACATTTTCTTTCTTGGGGTCGGCATCTTAGGGTAAAATTCCAGAAGTACGTAAATACACGCATAGGAAATCAACCGGGAATAGACTTGCTGAACCAAACGATAAGCTGCTATGTGGCTTGAAATTATCCTCCGGGATGTGTTTTCAGCTCTCTGGACTCCACTCAGTGACGTGCAAATGGGGGTAGGACACACGGCCCCTAAGCCCAGCTCTGAGTTTGAATCCCAGCTCCACCACTTCCTAGTCTGGTGATCTTGGGCAAGTGACTTCAGATCTTTTCCCTTGGTTTCCCTACCTGTAACAGGGACAGGCATGGCAGGCCCTCTCAGGATTGTCATGAGGAGTGAGTGGATACACGTGCGATGCCTGAGGTGGCCTGGACATGGGGAGTATGTGTCACAGTTGGCTGCTGTGGGGACAATCCCTGGAGCCCCCATCACTGCCACTGTCTGTCTGCAGATGGGGAAACCGGGGAGCACAGAGGGCCGTGGCCCACGCAAGGCCACCTGCAGGGTCATGGCAGGCCAAGGTGCCACACAACCACAGATGGTGCACATTGGTGGGGCAGAAAACCTCTCAAACATCCCCAGCGCCTGCCCAGCACTGACTGATCTGGGAGTGGAGCGCCCCCCGGGGAATTTGGCGCTAGGGGGATCCCCCAGTTCTAGGTGGCTGTTGGCAGGCCTCACAGAGCTGTCGAGAAGGCCCAGGGCTGGGGGTTTCTGGCTGGCCCCACCTGCCCCAACTTCCTGGCTGTGGGTGGGCCCCCACGGGTGGGCCCCCACCCTCTCTGAAGCTCAATTCCTCCCCATAGAAAGGGAATAACACATGTATCAGCATATTGAGTCACTAGGATCTGCCAGAGGAAGCCCACAACCCAGCAGCTTAAAGCAGAGGAAATGTATTCCCTCTTGGTTCTGGAGTCAGGACTGAAATCAAGGTGGTTCCTTCCGGAGGCTCTGAGGGAACCCCCACGCTGCCCCGTGGCCTCTCTGCCAGCTCCTGGCCGCCCTGGGCATCCCTTGGTAGCTGCATCGGTCCAGCCCCTGCCCCCTCTTCAGGTGGCATAGTGCCAGGTGTCCTAAGAGGACCCCAGCCGCTGGATTTAGGGACCCTTGACTCCAGTCTGGCCTCATCTTAAATGGATCGCATCTGCAAGGACCCTGTCTCTAAATAAGATCACGTCTGCGGGTTCCAGGTGAGCATGGAATGGGGGGGTTCAATCCAGAACAATCCACGGCCCAGCGTTGCCCATGCAGCCAGGTCAGGAGAGGGGAGAGGTGAAGCGCCTGGCACATCGCAGCTGCTCAGTCGATGCTTGTTCGGGGATGGAGAGGACCGACAGACAGTCGGATGGACGGGTGACTCGGAAGGTGAGGCAGTCCACCCCTCGGCTGACGCCTCTTCTCTCCCTAGGAGCTTGGGTGGCGCCGGGCTGACTTCGCTGTGTGTGGCCAAGGCCGAGGGCCCAGTGCTGGCAGTGGCAGCCACGGTGCAGAACGTGGACGACATGGACTTCCACCTGCCCTCGCATGCCCAGGACATGCTGGCCGGCCTGCAGCGCCTGCGCTCCCAGCCCAGGCTGGCCGACGTCACACTGCTGGTGGGCGGCCAGGAGCTGCCCTGCCACCGCGGCCTGCTGGCGCTCAGCAGCCCCTACTTCCACGCTATGTTTGCAGGCAACTTCACCGAGAGCTTCTCGGCACGCGTGGAGCTGCGGGACGTGGAGCCGGCCACGGTGGCGCAGCTGCTGGACTTCGTGTACACGGGCCGGCTGACCATCACCCAGGACAACGTGGAGGCCCTGGCGCGCACGGCCGCGTGCCTCCACTTCCCCGCTGTGCAGAAGGTCTGCGGCCGCTACCTGCAGCAGCAGCTGGACGCCACCAACTGCCTGGGCATCTGTGAGTTTGGGGAGCAGCAGGGGCTGCTGGGTGTGGCGGCCAAGGCCTGGGCCTTCCTACGGGAGAACTTTGAGGCAGTGGCCCACGAGGACGAGTTCCTGCAGCTGCCCCGGGAGCGGCTGGCCACCTGTCTGGCCAGCGACCTGCTGCAGGTGCAGCCGGAGCAGAGCCAGCTTGAGGCGCTGCTGCGCTGGGTGCACCACGACCCCCAGGCCCGGGCCGCCCACCTGCCCGAGCTGCTGGGCCTGGTGCACTTGGATGCCCTGCCCAGGCCCTGCCTCCAGCAGCTGATGGCCACTGAGCCGCTGATCCGGGACTCAGAGGCGTGCCAGGCAGTGCTGTCCCAGGGCCCCAGTGGGGTAAGTGAGGGCTGGAGAGGCATGGGAAAGGGGCCAGGCTTAGGGGCCTCCAGCTCCGGGCAGCAGAGAGAGGAGACCCAGAGACCCACCTGCACAGGAGGGGTGTCTAGCTTCCCAGCTGCCAACAACAGATTGGCTGAGCAGCAGGCATTTATTGGGTCATAGTTTCAGAGCCAGAAGCCTCGCTTCCTTCCGGGTCCAGAGCGCTGACGCTGCTAACGACCTTTGGGTTCCTTGGCTTTCTTGACACATGGCCATGTCCTCTCCTTTTCTGGGTTATGTTGCCTTCCAGCTCCTTCCATGGGGCTCCTCCCTGTGGCTGTCTCACTACAAGGCCTCCAGGAATATGGTGAAGACCTGCCCTGACTCAGTTGGCTACACCCTAACTAAAAATACCGTCTTAAAAGGGTCCATTGACAAGGGCTTACCCCCCTCGGGAATGGGATTAAGAACACATTTTTTCCTGGGGTACATCATTCAACCTGATGCAGAGAATAAGGAAGGAGCATCTCCGAGATGCCCCCCAACCTTGCAACTGTACCTTGGGCCAGTTAGCCAGGAGGATGCACCTCTGTTCCCCCATCAAACACAGACTGTGCCCTCTGGGTGCCAGGCCCTGGGAGTGAGGGGAAGGGGAACCCAGAAGTGACAAGTCCAGGCCTGTGTCCTAAGGGAGCCCACAGCTCATTGGGGACAAAGCTGGAAGAAACCTGTGTGTGTGAGCAAGGCTGGAGGTGCACCTGAGTCTTGTGTGCAGGCTTTCGGGGTGTCCTCAGGGCATGCAGTCAGGGAGGGCTCTCTTGAGGAGGCAGCATTTGAACTGGGCCTTCGAGGAGGGATAGGAGCTCAGCAGGGGAAGAAGGAGGGAAACCCACCCAGGAAGCTGTCACAGCTTGAGCACGGAGAAGGAGACCCGGATGAGCAGGGTGGCCTGCCACCCCCTGCCCCATGGGAAGCCGTCCACGTGTTTAAGGGGTGCAATTTCCTGCTGGCAGCAGACCTGGAGCGGGGGGTGGCAGATCCTGATGGAGTGACTGGCCAGGGCATGGCTGAAACAAGGAGCTGGTGGGGCTCAGGGCCTCACTCTAGCGGTCTCCTGTGGAGCCACATCAGGGGGCGAGGAGGAACTCAGGTGGGTGGTTCCCAGGTGGGTGGGCTGTGACGGGCTGGCCTCAGCTGGTGCCGGCTCAGGGAGCACCCTGCCCAGCTGCTGTGGGGACATCGGGCAGGGTGGCGTGGGGGCCACCCCTGTTCTCTGACCTGACCTCTCAGCCACAGGTGCTGCTGGGCCTCCCGCGGAGGCTGGAGGAGGTGCTGGTGGTGGTGGGCGGGCGGGCGCTGGAGGAGGGTGAGGAGGGTGCCGAGGAGCCCGTGCCCCACACCGCAAACTTCGCCTTCTACAACACCAAGGCCGGTGAGTAGCCCTCACCCTTCGCCCCGAAGTCGAGCTGTGGAGGCCGCCGGGCAGGGGGCTCGGGAGTCACTGGGCAGTGGGGGCCCCACAGCCCCTTCTCCCTGCAGCCAGATCCCCTGCTTTTGGGCCTGCTAGGCCCTGGGGTGTCCAAACAGCTGCCCAGACTGTGTTGCATGAGGGGTGGGCATCCAGACTGGCTTCCAGCTCCTGATAACCCTGTCCTGTGGGGACTAAAGGGGGTGCAGGTCTCCAGAGAGGGGGTGAGGGCTCTGGTTTGGGCTCAGCCCCCCTGGGGCTCTGATTCTGGCCCATGAGCAGGCCCCATCCCCACCCTGACCCCCAGCTTCCTCCCCTGTGAGATGGACCCCCAGGCCCTCCCAGGGCTGTGACGGTGGACATGGCAAAGCAGGGTCACCCAGAGTGGGGGTGGGGGGGTGAGTGGGGCCTTGGTGGGGGCCTGGGGGTGCAGGAAACCGGAGGTCACCATCCCGGGTCAGGGGCTGACGAGTGGGGATTTGGGGCTGACGTCAGACGCTGAGCCCTGCTGGTTCGGCCAGGGAGCAGCTGTCCCCCGGAACAGGCGGGGGGGGCGCTGGGGACAGCAAATGGTGACTGCTGGGGTTCCCCGTCCAGGGCTGACACAGGCGTGAGTCAGGGCGACATGGTGTCCTGGCCTCCCAGTGCCAGGCCCTGCTGCAGCCCGGCCAGCTGGCTGCCAGTGAGGCACAGAATTCGGCGTGGCCTAAAAGTCATCATCAACACCGAGCCCGGGTCCCTCTCCCAGCCCTCCACTGACAGCCCAGATGTGCCCAGGTGTAGGACTTTGCTGTCCTCACATCCATTTTCTCGTCTTGATGTTTCAAAGCATTTTCTCATCTCTCACCTCAGTTTCCCCCATGAACTTCCATGTAGGCAGCTCTGTCTGGGTGCATCACTCTGTCCCTCTCAAAACATTACCAGCCCCCACCTCAGCCTGGGAGGCAGGCAGCACCCCACTCTATAGATGAGGAAGCTGAGGCTGAGGCCTGCCCAGGGCACACAGCTGGTGCACGAGAGCTGGGATTCGAACCCCACTCTGTCTGGTGCCTAACACACCCCTGGCTGCCTGTGGAGGTAGCAGGATGAATGCATGAATGAGGAAATGAATGATGGTTGTGTTGGAACCTGCCAGCAACACCCACAGATCAGGCCACTTAACCCCTTATCCTGGTTCAGGACTGGGCCTGGGGCTGAACAGTCCATTCCGGAAGAGCAGGGTCAAGGGCAGGGGCAGGTGAGAGCTGGGGCTCCAGAGCCTGCGAGGCCACTTGGCAAAGCCTGTGTGTGATCTTGTGCTCAGTCCGGGGGCCGGGCTCCAAGGGGCGGCAGGGACAGGCGGGGATGGCTGTGAGCTGGGTTGGGCACAGTTGCCCAGGGCCACCCTCAGCCCCCCCCACTCATGTCCTGCCAAGTCCCGCTCCAAGTCCCTGCCCAGCAAGGGGACATCACTGCACCCAGTGGAAGAGCAACGAAGGGGCTGAGGCCCGGGGCTGGGTGCCGTGAGGTCTCCCATCAGGCCAGGCGAGGGCTGGGCCAGATGGAAACTCGGGGGTGCCTCACCCCCCTCCCTCTCTCCTCCTGCCAGAGAGGTGGATGGCGCTCCCAGACTTCCCCGACTACCACAAGTGGGGCTTCTCCCTGGCGGTGCTCAACAATGACATCTACGTCACAGGTGGGCAGGTGGGGGTGGCTGTGCGGCTGCTTGACCAGGGGCCGGTGAAGGTGGCGCCCACTCTTTGTAAATCTCAGACCACACGGGAGTGAACCCAGCAGAGGACCAGCCCCTCAACTCAGTTACCAACACTGTTCTGGACCTTTCCGTGTGTGTGAAAGTGCAGACATTTAAATTCTCAGTCCACACATGGACGCATGAGCCATCCCATTGATAGAAGTGTGCCCACAGCCAGGGGCTCCCCAGAAGGAATGAGCGATGTGGGTCCACGCTGCTCTTTGAGAGCATAGAAGCTGGGGTTCCTCGTGAGATTCGGTGGGGGCAAGCCTCCACTGATGGAGTGTCCAATCTGACCACCCCAGTTCATGGGGGTTGGGGACCCTGTCCAAAGTCATAGCTAGACCGACCTCCTCAAGAGTAGAGAGGCTGTTCTGGACATTTCCATACTACCCCCGCTGGACCTCTGTCCCAGGGCCTGCCAGCATGAAGGCTCAACGTTTCCATGGTCGTGGCATGGGGGTGGGGGACCGTCACTACCCTCTCCCAGCAGGCGGTTCCCGGGGCTCCAAGACGGACACCTGGTCAACCACCCAGGCCTGGTGCTTCCCACTGCAGGAGGCGGCCTGGAGGCCTGTGGCGCCCATGCAGAGGGCCCGCACCAACCACGCCAGTGTGGCCCTCAACGGAGAGATTTACGCCATCGGAGGTGAGTTCCACAACCCTACCCCTCTGCTCCCCGGCCTGGGACCTGTCTCCCTGCTCAGAGGCTCCCACCAGTCCCTGCCCTGGAGCTCATGGTCTGCTGTGGCAAGTAGACCCCACGCCGGGGCTCCCAGCCACAGCTGGGCTGCCTCACCTGTTCCTGGACTTTCTGGGGGCAATGCAGGCCCAGGTCCCCAAAGTCTGCTCAGGTGGTTCTGATGCACTCAGGACAGAGGAAACAGAATGAGGAGACCCCAAAATGTGGAGCTGAGCACCCACGGCAGGCTTGAACCCATCTCCCAGAACACCTTGTGGACCCCAGGAAGAGCCGCCAAACCAGCTCTCCTGGGTCTGCGAGGGGCTGGAGGTGGGCAGGGCCTGGCAGGAGAGACACTCACTGGAGTGGAGGGACAGGCCACAGGGCACAGGGACCCGACACGCCCGGGGGGTGCTGGAGCGTGCGAGCGCCTGTCTGACCCCTGAGGTTCGTGTCCCCTCCTTTGCAAACCATTTTTATTACACAGCAGAAAGGCCATATTGCTGAAGAAAAAGAACTCAAACTAGCCAAAAAATTGCAAATTATTCATACCCTCTAAGTGGCATGACCCGCCGTTGCAGCTTGGCCCGCATCGCTGGCAGGCTGGCTTTGAGGCCCCCGCAGCCTGTGGGACCCGGAGGAGCCAGCCTAAGGGTGGGTCTTGGGCTCTGGGCTCGGCCTGGGCCACCTCCCAGCCTGCCAGGAGTGAGGACACTCGAGTCAGGCTGGAGTTTGGGGACAATGGCAGAAACGCAACCCAACCTAGTTGGACCCAAAGGGAGTCCAGGGGCTTGCAGGACCCCAGGAGGCAAGGGAGAGCTTGGTCACTGATGGGTCCCAATAGGAAACAGCTGGGCACTCCGGTTAGGGTCATTCGGGGGACTTGTTTGCAGCACCGGGAGGCAGGGACCGCATGGGGTTCTGTGGTCACTGGCACTGGTGGCAGAGGCACTGTGACCATCCAGAGAGGCCACGGGGAGCGCAGTGACCAGAGCTCGGAGCACGCTTCCTGGGGAAGAAGGTGGGGGACAGTGACCTCCATGGAAGAAAGCCAGCCAGCCTGAGGCACCATGAAGGAGGGAGTAGGGGGTGCACCCCCCCTCTTGCTCCCCTCCCTGAAGCCTCCTGGGGCAGAGAGCAGGGTGGGGTGGACCTGGAGGGGCAAAGGAAAGGGAGCTGACACCTCAGTCCCTCCTGGAAGGCTGGGGGCCTGCTGGCGGCGGGGACAGCTGGGGCAGGGGCTGGATGCCCGCCTCAGCTGACGAGTTTCCTCCAGGAACAGAAGGCAGGGCTGCGGGAGCTCCCCAGGACTCATTGCCTCAACTCCACTTCAACCACCCCCCAGCAAGGCCCCCACCACCCTCCTGGGGCTCCCCCAACTCCTCTCCTACCTGCACTGTGGGGTCAGCATTCTTGGGCTAAGGGACACCCCCCACCATGCCACTCCCTGGTTGGGGGGGTGCTCAGCTTCCCTCTCTGTGAAATGGCGGTAGCACCCCTGCCCTGTGAGACCATGTCCTCTCCCCTTCACCCATCACTCCTGGGCCCCTCAGGGTGCTCCCTGCTGCCCCCACAAAGCTCCCCACCCCCCCTAGCTGCTCTCGGGTCCCGGGAACCCTGCCCTCCACCCTGGGCCCCTGCACCCTGCCCTCACCCAGCCGAGCCCTGCCCCCCACCAGGCACCACTCTGGACGTGGTGGAGGTGGAGAGCTATGACCCCTTCACGGACAGCTGGACACCCATCAGCCCGGCCCTCAAGTATGTAAGCAACTTCTCGGCCGCGGGCTGCCGGGGCAGACTCTACCTGGTGGGCTCCAGCGCCTGCAAGTACAACGCACTCGCCCTGCAGTGCTACAGCCCGGTCCCAGGTGGGCAGGGCATTGGGGGCATCTGGGATGGGGGGGCCAGAGGACAGCTGGGCCAGAAGTCCAGCCCCAGCATGGCTGGGAGTGGAGGATGGGGCCCAGGAGACAGGGGGATGGGTGGCTACAACCTGGTCACAGGTGGGCCAGGGTAGGGGGACACCAGGGTGCACAGGCCCCTCCCTGCAGTGAGTGGGGGTGCAGGCTCAGGCCGGGTGGGGCTGGGGTGGGGAGCAGGTGGCCTTGTGGTCTGGAGCACAGACCCGGAGCCAACGAGGCTGAGGCCAGGGGCTCCAAGCAGACCTGTTCACAGCGGCCCTCCCCAGAATGGTGCCCGCAGGCCTCTCCCTATCGGCAGCTGTGACCCATGTCCCCACAGACGCCTGGAGTGTCATCGTGTCACCCTTCCTCCCCAAGTACCTGTCCTCACCGCGCTGCGCTGCGCTGCACGGGACCCTCTACCTCATCGGGGACAACACCAAGAAGGTTTACACGTACGACCCTGGGGCCAACCTGTGGCGGAAGGTAGGCCTGACCCCAGGCCATCCCCGCTGCCCAGCGCCCCTCCTTGGTGGTGAGACCCCTCAGGGGGCCTAGGGGTCAGCAGGACCGGGGGTCTGCGTGCAAGAGGCCGATGAGGCCTAGGGCTCGAACTCCCCCCGGGGAAATGGGTCCTGCAGCTCTCTGGCAGATCCCCATGTGGCGGGGGAGTTGGTGCCGGGGGTTGTGCAGCCCAGCCTCCCAGAGGGGGGTGGCCTGTTTGTCTCAGGGAACAAAACCAGGCCTTACAGGGCAGTGCTTATGGGGTGCTGCCAGCTGGGGGCAGGGACTGGCCCAGAAAGGAGAGCCCCTGTACCCCGAGGTGGCTATGCAGTGGGGGGTACTCCTGAGCTGTTGCTCAGGTGGGAGCAGCTGCTTCTCACCAGAGGAGGGAGAAACGGGGACAGTTTTTTGGGGGTTGGGGGGCAAGGCCCAAGGTCGTGCTCCCACCGCCCACTCTCCTAGCCAGTTCATTGGGACCTGGCCCCAGGGGTGGCGGCCCTTCTCCACGGTGCTCTAGAGCAGCCTTCCAGCTGTGCTCCGGTGTCAGTGCTCAGCTGACTGGGGCCTGTCACTGCAGGGGGACAGTTGCAGGGCCAGCTGCCAGGCAGGTGCCTTTGTCCTGGGTCCTTGGCTAAGCTCACTGTGGAGCTGGGCCTCACCCCATCGTCTACAGGCCTGGTGGGGAACAGCGGGGCCCGGTGCCCCATGACCCATCTTCTTTGGAGACCGCCGCAAGTCTCCCCCTTCCCACCCTGGGTCCTTCTGGATGCCCCTCCACTCTCTGAAGCCTCCGGAAAGCTGCTGGCCATCACTCTGCAGTGCCAGGGCTCTTCAGAGAGCCCCCGGCATGGCCAAGGGTGCAGGGCAGGGCCGGGGCCAGCCCCCTGGGGGCTTCACAGGCTCTGGCGCCCCTCAGTGTGTCCTAGGGCCCAGGACACACGCCGCCCTCTAAGAGAGAAGCTGGGAAGCTGAGGTGTCCCCACCCCCCTCAACTCCCCAAGTCAGAGATGGGCGAACTTGGGCCCAGGACTGCGAGAGCTGAGGGGCTGGAAACGCATCCTGCAAGATGCAGGTCCGGAAGGGGTGGGGGTGGGGGTGGGTGGGGAGTGCTCCCGGCCAGGGAGAGTCTGAGGGGTATAGTGGGTGGGGTTGGAGAGGTGGGGGAGCCCCGGGGAGCCTGGGGAGAGGTGGGCATCCCCTGACCCCGGTCCCGCCAATGCCGCCCTGCCCGCAGGTGCAGTCCCTGCACAGCCTGCACGAGAACGGGGCGCTGGTGCCGCTGGGCGCCGCGCTGTACGCCACAGGCGGCCGCTGGCAGGGCATGGATGGCGACTACCGCGTGGAGATGGAGGCCTATGACTGCACCCACGACGTGTGGACGCGCCGCGGCACCCTGCCCCGCCTCTGGCTCTACCACGGCGCCTCGGCCGTCTTCCTAGACGTCTCCAAGTGGACGCAGCCATTCGGAACCCCCCAGGACCCCTGACCCGGGACTGTGGGAGGGGGGTGAGGAAGGGGCCTGGGGCCGCCCCAGAGCTGCTCCCGCACCACGCCGGGAAGAGGGCTAGCTGAGCCCCACCCTGGGGGGACGCCCCATTTTTGTTTTGCTTGTTTGTTCCTATAGAGCTGCCACCCACCCCCAGGGCTGGCACCGGCCCCAGGTGGTCAGAGGACACGGCCTTGGGCCCTGGAGGCACCTCTCGGGACTCTGAACTGACTGGAAACCTGCACAGTGAAGGGGAGAGGCCTCCTGCCCCACCACCCCCCACGCCTCCTCTCCTCACCACCACCATCATCACCACCACCGGTCCTGAGATTTCGGAAAAAGGAAGCGAGGGGTACGGGGAAGCTTTCTGTCCAACTGTTAGCTGCTCCAGTTCTGGGTTTCACTGGTGGCTTCCAGAGGAGTTCCACAAATAAGGGGTGACCGTGTAGCTGCCCAGGAAGCTGAGGTTGTAGGGGAGGGCAGGCAGGGATGGGGGGCTGGGGGGCCCCCTCTGCGAGGATAAGCTGTGCAGCAGTGGCCGACAGCCTCCCCTCTCTGGGCCTCAGGCTCCTGGTCCACACCCAGGGGGCCCCCACGGGCTCTGAGCTCCCCCTGTCCCAGCTGGCTAGCTGGCTTTTCATTTCCCAAGGCTGCTTCTGGGTGCACAGGAGGCCCTCGCCCAGCTCTCCCTGGGTCAGCCCCTGGAAGAGCACCCTACCAGGAAGGAAGGGGCTAGAGCCTGGGTGCAAGGGTGGAGGGACCCTTCTGGCTGGAGTGGGGATCCCAGGGTTCTCTGGCCAGGATCTCCCTGTTTCTTGGGCCCTTCATTCAGAATGCAGTCCCCCCCCCAGGGGGGCACCCAGAAGGTTCTGCAGGGAGTCCCTGGGTGGCTCTCCTGCACGCTGGGGGCTGGCTCCTAGGCGGTCCCCCGAGCGAGGGTGGCGTCTGATGGGTGGTGTCTGATGGGCTCCTTCTGCCAGCTCATGCCATGGTGCATGATGAATCAGGTGTGTGCTCTGGAGCCCCCCGAGTCTCTGGCTGGGGCCCCACACAGAGTGGGCACAGCCTCCCGGCTGCTTGTCACTCATCCTGAACAAGACAGTGTTGGTATCCAAGAAGACCACAAGGGGTGCTCAGTGGGTGCTGAAGTGGTGCTCCCCTTCGCTCCAGGGCTCCGTCAGAAGGCAGGCAGGCAGCTCAGGAGCCCTGGGTCCCAAAGGGCCCAGGTGGAGCCGGGACCTCCTGGGTTCATGCTCCCTGAGGAACAACAGCCCTAGGGACCCGAAAAAATCTAGGTGAGCTGATGGGTTGGGTGAAAACCAGCACAAGAGTTTCTGGGATCCTTGAACCTCTTTCTGGACAGAAATCTTCTGAAATGTTTTCTAGGCAATTACTGAAGTTGAAGATAAAGTGCTTTTTAAAAATGAGGACTTGAAATTTCAAAGGAGATTTATTTTCATCACAGCTGGATGGTGGAAAGGGGCGTGCCATAGAGAAAGGCCCATTTCTGCTCCCACACTCCCTTGTGGGAATGGGGTCAATATGGGGTGCAGGGGATCCCATCCCACTGCAGGCCCTCAACCTTGGCCTGTTCCTCCAGAGAAACACGGCCGATAGGGCATATGTATGTATTAAGAGATTGATTTTAAGGAGTCGGCTCATGAAGCTATGGGGGCTGGCAAGTCTGAAACCCATAGGGCAGATCAAGCAAGAGTTGATATTGTCGTCTGGAGGCAGAATTTCTTCCCCAGGAAACCTCAGTTTTGCTCTAAAGGTCTCTAACTGGTTGGATGAGGCCCACCCACATTGTCAAAGGTCGTCTTCCTTTCTGTAAAGTCAACCGATGATAGATGTTACCCGCATCTGCGAAACGCCCCCGCAGCAACACCTAGAGTAATGTTGCTTAAATGGGTGCTGCAGCCTGGCCAAGCGGACACATGAGACTAACATCATAGGACCCCAAGCTCCACCCTGACTGACCAGCAGAGCCACCCTGGTTCGGGAGGCCTGGCAGCGTCCAGGAAGAAATAGCCACTTAAATTGGGTAATTGAGGAAAATTCAGTGGAGAGCTGTTTCCCAGCTGTGGGCAGGTTTAGGCAATCATACAAGGGCTGGAGAGGTTCCCTAGGGCTAGCAACAGAAGGAACTGTCACCACCTTTCCACTTCCAGGGGCAAGGGTAAAAGATTCCGGAAGGAGCTGTGCAGACAGGGCTGCCCAGGGGCTGAGGTCTTTGGTAAAGGCGTGCAGCCACTGCCACCCAGCAGGGAGGAAGTAGCGGCATAGATAGATGTCGCAACCTCACTCTCTTTCCTGCCCCCCGATTTCCCACTAGTGCCTCCCACTGGCCAGAACCAACCAGAAGCCAGAGGGAAGGGAGGCCATTGCCACAGTCCAGAGCAGTCAGCCTCCTGGGCAGAGAGCAGGTGGAGAAGTGCAGACAGTCATCGGGATGGGCAAAGAATGTCCAGCACATTAATCAAATACCCAAGAGATTCTCGTGTAAAACTAGTTCACTAACATACTAATCCATACAAGAAATGTCCATGGGGCTACCCAAGCCATCCTCTTCCATTGCCAAAGTCCTGAGGAAAACAAGGACTCAGTAGAAGGTTTGGGGTATGAGCTTCTGGGAAAGGGGATGGATAATCTCAGGACATGTGCTAAAGCCAAACAAACCCAGGCCTACGCAGGGTGAAACCCACCTCCCCAGCTTGAGTACTCAGGTCTGCCGACTGGGTGCACGTTGTCTTTCCCATGGGCAATACAGGATAAACTGAGACATTCCGGCAGAATCTGGCCTTCTGTGACCACTCAGTGCCTTCCACAGCCTGGTCCAGCACAGCCAACTCGGCCCCAGCTCCCTCTGGTCCTCAGGTTGGGTTTTCCAACACCTCCCAGACAAGACTTTTCTTACTAAGCATCTTCCCTGCATCAGGAGGGACAGATTGCTGTAGGTGGGCAGTGGACACCCCCATGCAGCCGTTTGTAATTAAGTTGAATGGTCAAATGACAGTGCACTTCAGTCCATTTAGATCAATACACCAGTTGGTTGGTTGGTTGAACAGTTGGCTCAGTTGAAAGAATGCATGTTGACCTGGAATTAATTCATCAGTGACATAAGGAGAGGGGTGGGCCTAGCCATGTCCCAGGTAGGAAAGCCCATGCCTTCAGGGCAGGGCCACACCCCCTGCCTTCAACACCCACCAATGCCCAGCACAATGCCCGTCACTGAGCCAAACCCCAAGGTGTGGCGCTATGGCCATGTGGGCGGCTTCTCCCTCATTCCCAGGTAGATGGGGTGGGGGTGGGGGGCAGCCACGCATGAAGCTGAGTAATTGAATAATGACTTCGACGGTGACATGGGCCTTCTTTGGGGAATTAATTCCCTGATAGGAATGGGCCACACCAGGAGCCCATGTGACTTCCTCAAAGCCAATAGACTGCCCCTGGGTTTCTCAGGGACTGGAGCCGGGGTTATTTTGATCACAATCACACTGCAGAATGGGAGATTCTACTCCAAATGGCAGAAAGAGCCACCAGTTATATACCCTCTCATATTAAAATAAGAGGTGACCTCGAGATGATTTTTTTTAATTAATCTATCCAAACTATGGAGACAATTAGAAGAAAACAACCCAAGACCCTCTGGGTAAAAGTGAGGAGAAGCCTTCCTCTGTCAGATCCCAGGTTGCCCACAGACTCTCCAGGGGACCCAGGCTGGGACCCAGCAGGGATTGCATAAATGCACTGAATAAATTCACCGAATGAATCTGTGGGCTCCTCGGGACTATTGGCCTTGAGCTGTGGAGGTTGGACGTGGACCAGGTTACATTTGGCACCTCCACGACTCTGAGCCAACCCTGTGGCTGAGCCTCAGTGCCCTCATCCGTACAATGGAGAGAATCCCCTAATTTGAGGATTAGATGACGCTGGGTGCCCACACGGTCTGGGTAATGGCACAGGCGCCTGCCTGTGCATCAGAGGCCACCCACCGAGCTGACTTCAGGCTCCCGCTGTTCTCGGGGGCAAATGGAGCTTCTATTCCCATGACTTCATCAGCAAAGTTCCTTCCTTTGGAGGAGGAGAAGAGGGGAGTAGCTCGACTGCATCAGGTGGTTGGTGGCCGGGGCCGGGGCCGTGACACGAGAGCCCAAGAATGAGGATTAGGTTTCCGCCTGGCATGGAGGCGCGGGGGGGGCACCTCATGCTCTTCCTGGTCCCTGTCCCTGGGTCACTCATCAGGACTTCCTCTGAGATTCACTGATGCACCCCCAAGCACTGCCCAGCTTCTGAAACCATGGTTTGCTGCTGCCAGGGAAAGGGGAGCCTGGTGCCAGCAGAACCCTGTTTCTGGGAGACCGTCCCTGTGGGATACTTTGCTTGACTCAGCCCTCCCCTGGGAGGAAGACTTTTGGACACGTGGCCTCAGAAACACATCCACTTTGTCCTCGCCCTCTCCGCGCCTCTGCCCGGTCCAGGCCGTGCGGTCACCTCGGGTAGTGTTACAGGACGCTGCGGCCGGACCAGAACCGATTAGATTTGGGCTCTCTGGCGGGACCTCTGACATCATAGGGCTGATGACTGCTTGGGAAAATAAGTGTTTTCACATGGCCCCTGTCCTCCACACTGACCTCATGCAGGCTGGGCCCCCCACCGTGAGACGGAAATGATGCCACACGCGGAGTTTAAGGGATCACGGTCCACAAATTGGGTCCCCCTCCCCCCATTCCTCCATCCCCAGTCTGCCAAAGGTGACAGAACCTGAGCTTCCCCTCACCTGGCCTTCCCCCACCCCACCTGGCCGGGATAACAGGTGGGGCCTGGGAGGGGCCAAATGCCTCTGCAGACAGAATGCAGGCCAACGACCCTAGAGCGGCCCCACACCTCCCGGCCTGCACGTGGTGTCTTGTCCCTTCCTCTTGGCCTTGGCCTGGCTCACACTCACCCTCAGCAGGCTCTGGGGGTGCCAGACAAGGGCTCAGGGTCAGCAGCTGCTACTGTGCCCACTTCACAGACCAGCAAACCCAGGTATGCGTGCGGGGGGCACCTAAAGGCCCAGGTGTGTCCTCCTCCAAAGCCACAGGCAACTCTCACTCAGTCTCTGCTGGGCTCCGACTGTGCTCTGTCCCTGCCCCATGTCTTCACACCTCTGTCTTCACGACGCTCACAGCTGAGGCCGGGGGACCCTCCAACCGAGGCAGCCTGGAAGGCATGAGCCTCACTCACGGCCCCACCCAGCTGCCCACCAGGAGCTGCCCTCTCGCTCAGGGCAGGCCCTGGGGCCTTGAGCCTTCACCCCAGCTCACAGGCGGGGAAACTGAGACCCCGAGAAGCTCCCTTTGAATTTGAGCCCCAAAGCTGAGGCCCCGCCCTCCGACCACATCAGGCTGCCCTGGGGGGCTGTGGACAGGTGCCCCGGCCTTGCAGAGTGCCTGGCTACCCCCACATTCCTGGAGCCCAAGACAGCTGGACACGGGTCCTCAGCACAGCCAGGCTGGAACCCGTAAGGAACCTGCCCCGTGGGGATCTGTCTGACTTGGGGAGAAGTCAGGCCACATTTTCTGCAACCTGTGTCCCTTCCTTTAGGGCTCACCCACAGCTCATATTCACATGAAACTCAGAAGGTCCCGGGTGAGGAAACGCGTGGCTGTGCCCAGTGGGCCGGGGAGAAGCCAGCAAGCTGCAGGGTGTGGACGTGCTGCTTCAGCAATGCGAAGGTGCCGTTCCCAGGGCCCTGGGGCCCCTCACTGCTGCCCAAGTCTTAGGCGACTGTGACAGGCAATAACCCACACTCTGGTACCGAACGGAATTTTAAGAAATGCTACCGGGGAAGCACCTGCCCAGCACACGTAACCAAGTCAGGGCCAAGTTCCTCACGCCAGGCTCCTTAGCAGACGTTCCTGTGGGACCCGAGATGAGCGCCCCAAGACCCTTCTTCTCAGAGGGCTTCACGACCCTTGCTAGGAATCCCAGCTGTGGATGCGAAGGTCCTGAGGCTGCTGAATGTTTGCCTCCTGTTTTGTTGAGGACATGTTATATAAGCCGGTATTTCCCAAAGTGCTCTTGGAGATCTGCAGTTCCTATAGGAATTTAATTTTTTTTCATTTCATGAATAACTCAAAAAAGAAAAACCCTTTTACCATGCTTTTATGACCAACTTCTGTCGTGCAGTCCTAATTTGCCATTGAAAGATATCTCCATGACGTAGCCTATGGGTCACCCTGACCTCTGGGGAAACAGTTTTCAGTGGGCAGGGTGTTGTTCCCTTTAAATACCTCCACTCCAAACTCCACCACCATCCCCACATTCTACAGGGAAAGACACGGAATCACAGGGAATGACTGACACCTTAATAGCACAGTTTTTCCTAAAGGATAAAGCATTTCCTGCTTTCCCCCACTGGCCAGCCCTGGGAAAGCTGCGTGGACAAAGCCTGAATGATCAGAACACTGTAGTTGACTTGGGGGAGCTTCGGGGCATGGAATCACTTTGACCCCAACTCCAAGGCTGGGTGTGGGTGCCATCTTGACGGCTGGCACTCCTTTTCAGTCCTTGGCCACACTCTGAAACAAGACAGAGAGCCCTGGCAGCTGGAGGCCCCTCTCCCCTAGATTGCTGTTCTTAGGAGAGGTGGAATCACGCATTAGCAGGGGACACGGTGGGGACCCAGCAGGTGCATTTCCCCAGCTGCACCTTTCCCTGCTGTTTGACAAAACCTAGGCCTACCCACCAGGCGCAGGCACCGCAGGCACATGCAGAAACAGCCAGGCCAGTAAAGAAATGGCTCTTTCTAGGGAGGGGTGCTCGGAGGCCTCTCTGGGGCACTGACCCCAGTGGGCTGCGGACAGCCTGGTCTCTGGGGGGATCCTCCCAGCCCTGGCCTCCGACGGCCACCATCAGTGCGGGGCAACCGCCACCCCGGCTCAGGGAGGAGGCCGGGAAGGAAGGCTCCCCGCTTGGGAAGGGGGCGCGGAGGACGGTCCTGAGAGCCTGCCGGCTCCGCCCCTCCCAGACCTCGAGGGGCGCGGCCAGGAGATTGGAGGGGCAGCGCCCGGGTCTCCTCAGAGGACGCGCGCGTCAGGGAGGGGCGAAGGGGTGCTCCGAGGTCAGGACCACTAGGCGCCCTGGCTGCCCACGGAGAAAAAAAGGGTCCAGAGGGCCGGGGCGGGGGAACCCGGGGCCGGGAGAGGGACGAGGAGCCCGTCAGGCTGCGGAGGGGTCAGGAGAAGGAGGGCGCTCGGGCTCCCCATGAAACCGACGCGCTGACGGCGCGCAAGGAGGGGATCTGGCGGCGGGAGGTAGAGGGTGACGCGCGCGACAGGGAGCAGGGGGGGGCTCCGGCCGCCGCCAGCGAGTGCTCCGCACGGCCTCCGTCCCCCGACGCCCCCTTAGGCCCGCCGGTCCTCTACCAGCACGCACCTCCCGGCGACCCCCTGACCCCGCACCCCCCACCGCTTCCCCCCTGCACCCCATTCCACTCCCTGCAGCGCGCGCCCCGGCCGGGAGGGGGCGCGGGGGAACGCGCGGCCCAGGGCGCGGCGGGGGATTCAAGCGCGATATAAGCGCGGAGCGCGCCGGGCAGGGAGCGCCGCGGGACCCGCCGAGAGGACGCCGTCCGCATGGCCCCGGGCCGCGCCGCCGCAGCCCTCCTGCTGCTCCTCTACGCGGGCCTACTGGCCGCCTCCGCCGCGGGCCTCGGCCCCCCGGAGCCCGGCGCACCCGCGGGGAGCCGCATCCAGGAGGAGCCGCCGCCCGGGGCCCAGCTGCCCGCGGGGGCCGAGGAGAGCCGCGCCGGGCCCGCCGCCCGCCCGCCGGTAAGACGCCACACGGACAGGCGGACGGACGCACGGACTGCCCGCCGGGCGCCGCCTCCACCCCACCGCCCGGCCTGGCTGCTCCGGGTTCCCTCCGGCCTCAGCGTACCCGCCCGGAACCTGCGGCTCCCTCCACCCGGGCGCGCCTTGGCGGGGAGCGCGGCTGCGCGGCGGGGCCTGGGCTCCTTCGGGTCTAACGCGGGGCTCAGGGAGACCCCATGGGCGCAGATGCCACCCCGCTGCACAGAAGGTCGCAGTAAAAGCAGCCCTGACCTCGGGCTTTGGGGGTAGTTTATTGGTATTAAAGCAAAATTCTCTTGGGCTAGGAACAATCCCTTTCATCTGGGGACAAAAGGAAGTGTCACTAACTTGACCGATGAATTAGAAAGAACATGTGTGTGAAAGTGGCAGCAAATTACTTTTTTCCAGTCCCCTTTCCCCCTTCAATCTATTTGGTGCTGCTCTCCCTGTAAAATAAGAGCTGGGAACCCTCCAAAAAGTGTCTCTCTAGGCAGGTGGGGGTTAGGGGGTTGGGGGGCTGCAGCTCCAGAAGGATGTGGGGATCTTTTTCTGGCCACAAAGGGGTGTCTTTAGCACTGCTCTGCGTCCTCTTTTCCAGGGTCCCAGAGCCTGGAACGCTGAGCAGAGGGTGGGAACAAGGAAGGAGTGAGGGTGGGACCTCGGGGAGGGCTGGGGACTCAGTGGCCCTTCAGGGGAGCCCTCCATGTGGTGGGGCCTTTGGGTCAGCGAGATGGAGAGGGTGGCCCGGGCCAGATGTTTGGGCTTCATTGAAGACACTCAGGGGGCAGTGCCAAGGCCGGGACGTCACTGGGGAAAAGGAGGAGATGGCAGCCAGCCCCGCAGCCCCCCAGCTATCGTGGGGGCTCCTGTCCGCCACCCCCAGCCACTTCCCCATGGACTAGAGGCAAGCTCCCCCATCCCGTACAGTGGCCATGCCCCCCAGCAGCAGCCACCAGCAGAGGGGCTCAGGGTGCTTCAAGGCAGGGGGTTGGCCTGGATCCTCTTTTTGGGACCAAGGAGGCACCAGAGGCTCCTGGCACCCCCAGGCCCCGAAACATGCAATGGGCCTACCTCCTGGGTTCCACCTGTCTCTGCTCCCCTAAACCAAACTGGGGTCTGAGTCCACCCCTAGGCCACCGGGAGGGCATGCCCACATGCCCGCGTGCCCGCTGCACCTGGGTGTAGAATCCTTATTTCACGTGTTTCCGCCCTGGAAGCACAGGGTCCAGGGCCCCCCAGGGAAACACCGGGGGGCAGTGCCTCTCAGAGCCCATTGCCCAGCGAACAGGCTTGGCTGGGGTGGCCTCACCCCAGGGCAGGGGTCCCCAGCACCCCCAGGCTTTTCTCCAACACCTGCTGCCCGGGCAGGACGTGAGTCCCGGGTCTTCTGATACCAAAGCCACCACCCCCTTCACCATAATGCACTGCCCTCAGCGTCAGTCAGCAAAGCCACCGGGTCTCTGCCAAGTGGCTGGGAGACCACAGGGCAGTGAGCCAGTGGCCAGGTCTGTCTGTGCCAAGAGGACCTGGCCAGCCCTAAGCGCCCAGGTGCAGTGCCATGACCTCATCCCAGGCCCGATTTCCTTCCCAGCTGGTGGCCCTGCCCGGAGCCGTGACCGCCCCAAACTGCCAGGGGGCCAAAGGCCTCTCCCTGAAAGGTCCCTCCCAGAATGTTCCTTGGTGTCAGAATCAGTTGGAATGGGGACAGGTGTGAGAGTGGACATTTCTGGAACCGTCACTGTCCTTGCTTGGTCAATTGGCTCTGAAGTCCTGTCCCATGCAGAGGACGTGTGTTGTCCCATCCCAACCTGGCCTGCTGGAGGAACCAGGCCTTCCGGGGCCTCCGTGTGGGGTGGGCAGGTGAGCTGCTCCGAGCCACCTGGGATTCTGCACAGGTGTTCTCACTCAGACCCAGGTGGAGGAAGGGCGGCTAGAGGAGGGCTGGGAGCCCGACCGCCACCCAGCTCCACACCTGTCTCACTCCACCTGTGTCCCCTGCCCTCTTCTCCCCAAGGGCAAAGTCTGGGTCGGGCTTCCCCAGGGCTCATCCTCCATGTGCCAGAAAGACACGGGTGGTGTTGGAGAGGCCGTGCTGCCTTTGAGCAAGGATGTGGGCCTTGCTTGCTGGGGCCCAAGGGAGCCAAGGCCAGTTTCACTGAGTCCCTTGCCCAGAGCCTGAGTCCTGCTCAGTCCCCTCATGCTGAGCCTGAGTCCCACTCACAGCCCCCTTGTGTGAAGCCTGAGTCCTGCTCCATGCCAGGTGGGGTGAACCAACTTGGGGGCCGGCTGTGTTCCAGGAGCCCCTTGCCGAGCGTGCACATGGCATTGACCCCAGGGATGCCTGGACACTTTTTGTCAGGCAGAGTGACCAGGGTGTCAATGGGGTCAGCGGCAAGAGGAGGAGCAGAGGCAAGGCCAAGAAGCTCAAGGTGAGCGTGCGCGTCCACACGTGTGTGTGCACGTGCGTGTGCGTGAGAGCATAGGAGGGAGGGAAGAAGGGTCTCACTGCTGGCCTCCCTGAGCCCCCAGCCCACCACCATCATGCCAGTCCCCCCCACCTTGCCAGCATCCCCAGCCCTATTTCCAGCAAGCACAGACCCCACAGCCTGGGCTGGATTAGAGGACATGGAGAAAGCTCCACGGCAGGGGCCAAGGGCAGCCCCAAGTCTGGGCCTGGCTCCAGCCTCTACCCAATGCCCCTGGCATGTCAGGCCTTGGCGCTGTCCTCCCTTCCTCTGGGTCCTGGCAAGTGAGGCCCAGCAGGCTGGTCCCCTAGCCCAGCCGTCTGTGAACAACCTGGAGGGGTCCCTGGGGCGGGCTGGAGTGGGGGTGGGGTGGTCTGGGGCCCTGGCAGGTGCCCCTTTCGCCCAGCCCCTGCCCCTGGGGTGGGAAGCCCTGAACTTGGACTGTGCTGCCCATCTTGGGGTTTGGGCTTCTCTGTCCAGGGGAGGCCGGCTCACCCTGTCTGGAGGGGACCTGACCCTGGAATGCCGAGCTCTGAGCCCGAGGCAGGTGGCTGGCAGCACTGTGACCCTGGGCCTTGACCACCACCCTCCAGGCTGAGCTGGGGGCTCCCCGAGAGCTCCTCCCAGCAGAGCTCCTGTGCTGGGTCCCCACCCACCGAGTGTGGGCTCCTCGCGGGCCCCAAGCCCTGGGGCTGGGCCAGGTGCAGTGGGGGCCTGCTGAAGAGTGCCAGACCCCGAGACCAGAGACCCCGAAAGTGTCCTGGCTCACGTCCGCCTAACCTTCCCCCGGGAAGCCAGCCCTGGGGCCCCAGCACCCCCACCAGCTCCTGGGCTTCAACTGGACCCCAACTGGGAGTTGATCCCAAAAGACCCTTGCTCTCAGTGGGGCAGCTAGTAAGACAGGAACCTCACAGCTGCCTGCGGCTGAGCCCCCTTGGGAGCCAAGCCCACTGGCGAACTGGGAAGCTCCTCTCGCAGCCCCTCGGAAGCAAGAGTCAGGGGTCCCCAGGCCCCCCTCCTCCCCTCACTGCCCAGGTTCTCTTTCAGTTTGGCCTCCCAGGCCCCCCCGGACCTCCTGGACCCCAGGGTCCGCCAGGCCCCAACATCCCACCTGAGACCCTGCTGAAGGAGTTCCAGCTGCTGCTGAAAGGTAGGGGTGCACACCCACATCCTCCCAGGGTGAGCAGTGCACGGAGAGGGGGTCAGGGGAGCCGGGATGGGCAGACCTCAGCCCCTGGGCCACAGAGGGGCCGCTGGGCTGGGGTCCCCGCACTGGCCTTGCATCCCCTGGGGGGCAGGAGGAGTGTGTCACAGGAGGTTGCCCAGAGGATGGCACAGTGGCTACGCAGTGTCCACAGGTGCTCGGGGACCTGCCACCTGGAAGCCAGGTGAACCCAGCAGAGGCCCCTGGTCCCCGAAGTGGGGGCTGTCAGGGCGGGGCCAGGGCTCCTTAGGCTGGCAGGGCTCACCTGATCCCCACAGTGGCACAGAGGGGTGTCCTTGTCCCCATTTTCCCAAAACCAGGGGGGTGGCAGACTCGCCTCAGTTCTCCTGATTACGATCCCAGCCTCCTCCCCCTCACCTCCACCCCTGCCCCTTTCCCTAAGGCAGATCTCAGCGGCCAGCCACGGGGCCCCAGGGGAGCCACTGGGAAGAGGCCCTGTGCGACAGGGAGGGCAATAAGGGGGCAGCACAGGGTGGAGCCACATTCCTCCTGCCCCCCCACCAGCCCTGGGTGCCCAGAGGATGAGTCCCATGGTTGTCACGAGATCACTGTCCCCACCCCACATTACTGGGCGCATGCTAAGGAGGGCATGCCAGACAGACGCTAGGCCTGGCCATCCCAGGACCAACTGCTGGTAGAAAAGGGGTATTTGTTAACTAAGTCCCTACTGGTTCCTGTGGTTGGAAGGTGGGCAAGGCCCGGGCTGCACCATCCCTCCCTCTGTGCCCCGCTGGGCTGGGGCCCACATTATTCACTAGGACTAATTTTATTACAGAGCACTGTAGAGAGAGCCCGTTTTCCCCCTTCAATTCAATCTTTTGTTCATTTAAACATACCAGCTTCAGCTGCCAAAGCGCCCCGGTTTTATTCCATAAGAGCCACTATGATTATTTGTTTATACACAGCTTCCTTCCAAAAAGGTTTGGGGCTGGCTTATAGGATGAGCTAATAAAAGGGAAACAGAAAAAACATCCACGTGAATGGGGGAAGTGGATAGGACAGAAGTGAGGCTGGAGGGCCAGGGCACTGGGAATTGGCAGTGAGTCTGCCCTGAGCCTCCCGGTGGCCAAAGCGTGAAGGGAAACAGGATGAGCCACGGGATCGGGATTCTCCAGATCTGGGGGTCCCCCATGGATCCTGGGGCGCATGTACCCAGCTGGCTTCAGGCCACAGTGCTGGTGGTCTCCGGTCCCGTGCAAGCAAGCCTACTGATGGGTGTGATGAGTGAGGGTCTCCCTCGTTCTCAGATGGGACCCCTCCGGGGGTGGGGTCCCGGCGCGGCCACGGCTCGCTCTGTGCCAGGCGCGGTGCGACAGCGAGAGCGCGTGGAGCCCAAGGCCTGCCCGCGCGGCCTGGAAGACGAGGAGCGGGACGAGGAGGTGGCGGACGTCCTGGCCCTGCTGGCCGCGCCGCTGGGCCCGCAGGCGCCGCGCATCCAGGCCGCCTTCCACTGCCTCCTGCGCCGGGACGTGGCGCTGGAGAGGCGCGCGCTGCGGGAGCTCGGCGCCTACTACCTGGTGAGTGCGCGGGGCTGGGGCTGGGGCCGGGGCTGGGGCTGGGGCCGGGGCCGGGGCTGGGGCCGGGGCCGGGGCCGGGGCCGGGGCCGGGCGGGCGGGCGGAATGGGGCTGGGGCCGGGCCGGGGTGACCGTCCGCCCTCCGTGCGCCCCGCAGCCCGACGCCGAGGGCGCCTTCCGCCGCGGCCCGGGCCTGAACCTGACCAGCGGCCAGTACACGGCGCCGCTCGCCGGCTTCTACTCCTTGGCCGCCACGCTGCACGTGGGTGAGGCCCGGCGCGCGGCGGGGGCGGGGGCGCGGGGAGAAGGGCGCGGGGAGGGGCGGGGGCAGAGGCCACGCCCCCGCCGTGACCGCGCCCCCTCCGCAGCGCTCGGGGAGCAGCCGAGGCGGGGCGCGCTGCGGCCCCGGGACCGCCTGCGCCTGCTTATCTGCATCCAGTCGCAGTGCCAGCGCCACGCGTGAGTGGCCGCGGGGGCGGGGCGGCCAGGCTCCTCGGACCCACCTCCTTGGCTCCGTCCCAGCTACTCCCCCGGGCCTGGTTGACCCCAGCGCCTCCTTCCCTCACTTCCGCCCCCATCAGGCCTTCCCTTCACAGCAGCCACCGTGACCAGGTGCCATTGGGTCTTGGTAGCCCCCGGGCTCCTCTCCCGGCCCCTTCCCTGGTCTCCCTCCTCCGTCTCCGGGCTCCCTCCACCCTGGGTCTGTCTCTTCCACCCCCCAGCCTCCCGCCCTCCAGCCACGCAGGACTCTTTCTACCCAGCCCCCCCGGGACACCGTGGCCCCCCTCCTCAGAGGCCTTTGCTGACCTCTCTTCCAGGCACTCTCCCACCACTTCGTGGCTGCTTTCTGCACTCCCACCACCCCCACCAGAGCCCAAGCCCATAGCAGATGCTCCACAGCAGAGGAAGGAAGGAATAGAGAGATGATGCTCAAAACTTCTCAGTCTGGCTTTCAAAGCTGTCAAAATGTCAGCCTAAACCCGCTTCTCAGGGTCCCCCTGCCACGCGCCCCATGCAGCTATATCAGGCAGTGTTGCATTTCCCCGCACTGCCAGGTGTGTCTGCTGCCCTGCTCCCAGCAGGCCTCTGGCCCTGCTGGCCCTGTCCTGATCCCCTTTGCGACCTGCCTCCCTGGGAAAACGCATGGCCAGAACCAGTGTGCCCACAGTACTTCATCGGGGTTCCTGGGAGCACACTGTGGTGAGGTGGGCGGGGTGCTGTGGCCTAGCTGCTGCCAGCCCAACATGGACCAGGTTTGGTGAGCACCTTGCTCCAGCCAGAGGTGTCCAGGGTGGGCTGCCTCTTCCCGGGCTGACCCGTCTCTGTTCTGGCCACAGCTCTTTGGAGGCTGTCATGAGCCTGGAGAACAGCAGCGACCTCTTCACCATCTCCGTGAGTGGTGTTCTGTACCTGCAGGTGCGCAAGGCAGGGCGCAGCACGGCCACAGGGTGACCGGGTGTGGAGGGGGAGCTGGGTGGACACACCAGCCTCCAGTGCAGGCCCGGGAGCAGGGCCTGACTAGTGCTGTCTGGGCAGAGCTGGGACCCACGTCCCAGTCTCCAGGGGCCCTTGCCTGCAATGCCTGCCTCCCCAGCAGCCATTCCGCTCCTCAGTTCCCAATTTTCAGACCTCCCGGACAGCCTTTCTCAGAGTCATACTGAGACGCGGTGCCCACGGCTGTAAGAGGCTTTCCAGAAGGATCTGCGGGAGGGAGGGTGAATGTCAGCTCCTGTCTCCAGGATGCTGTCTGGCACCCTAAGGAAAGGCACAGTGCCACTTCAGAGGGCAGAGCGTGGGTATTTTTTTCTGGCACTGTGAGGATTTGGCAAGTGGTAGAAAAGTTTATGGAAACATGGGATTTACTAGAATAGGAAAAAGTGCAGATACATGGAATAGCAGCTCACACCTAAAAAGTACCAAGTCTGGCTTTGTTCTAGGTGCTTTACATCAATTGCCCTGTTTAATTCTCAGTGTTTCGAGGCCTGTACTTTTATTATTCCCCTTTTACAAACAAGGCACAGAAAGGTGAAGGAATTTGCCCAAGGTTGTCCGGCAAAGCCAGGCTTGGCTAGTTGCTGGAAGGTGTTTTTCCAGGGCACAGCACAGCCACGGGAATCCTGGGAAGCTGTGGGTTCAGCTGCAGGGGGCAGTGCTGCCGTGCTGGTGCAAGGGCAGGGTGCGGGCATGGAGGCCGGAGCACTGGCCTGCGGGTGGAGGGCTGCCCTCTTCCCATTGCCTGGGGCCCCTGCCAGCCTCTGCCGCAGAGAACCCTGAGCAGTGGCATGCTCACCCCATGGCCTTGTAGGGCCTGGGAGAGCCCTCGGGGGTCATGGGCCCTGGGCCTCTGCTCTGATGGGGGTGGCCTGGCATCCTGATGGCGCCCAGAGCCGTGCCGGCCCTTCCCTGCAGCTGGGGCAATACACCTCCGTCTTCCTGGACAATGCCAGCGGCTCCTCCCTGACGGTGCGCGGTGGCTCCCGCTTCAGTGCCGTCCTCCTTGGCGTGTGAGCAGCACCGTGGGCCCTGCCTTTCCCAGGTGGACGGAGCAGGCCCAACGATCTCCTGGCAGGGAACGCAGGTGGAGGCCCCCACGGGGCTGTCCACTCCAGCTTCAATGCTCTACCGTGCCGGGCAGGCCCCTGCTGGCTGAGCAGGGGTTGCTTTGGGGACACCGTCTCACTCAAAGGGGAAAGCTCTCCGGGGCTGAGACGGGACGTTTCCCTGTCCAGCGCAGTGCCCAGGTGCACATGCTTCCACCCAGCCCCTCTCCCTGGGCCCACCCCGGGCCTGGTGGCAGGTCAGCCTGGCCCAGGGCCGGGGGCGGCTGAGGGGGAGTGAGCTGCACCTTAACACTCAGAGGGGAGCAGAGGTTGCCCTTGCCCACCACCCCATCCTGCTCCCACCTTCGGTCTCCAGCTGGAGACCCTGGTCCTTAAGGGCCCCTCCCCCAAGTGCCCGCCACATGCCTGTGGCCTCCAGGGGGACTGGAGGGAGACCGGGAAGAGGCCATGGGTGGCTGGTGAGTGCGGGCCTGGCTCTGGGAGCCCTCTCCCTTCTAAGGTCCTCCAGTTCCCCTGCAGAGAACGCCTTCAGACAGGAGCTGCACCTCCTCCCCTGCTCTGCTAAGCCCCTGAAGGACAAGCTCTGCTCCCCTCTGGAAGGCCGTTCCCTCTGAGCGGACTCACTGCCTGCCCCACCCAGTAGATGAAAGGGGCATCTTTGCAGAGACTGGGCTCCTGCTGCCCCCCACAGCCCTCCCAAGTGGGTGGGAAGGTGGCCGGGGGCTTGGGCTGTGGGGAGGGAAGCCAGGGCTGAGAGCTGGTCTTGGGAAGGCTGAGCCCAAGTCCCACTTGTGCTCTTTCAACGGTGTTGGGACATCAATGGGAGGGGTTCCCATGAGACCCTGGGGTGTCAACCTGCACCTTTCTTAAATTTAGCCTCCCACGTTTTATCCAAGGTATAGCACTGTCCCTGAAGGAGCGTCCAGAAGCCCTCAGTAGCTTCCCCTGGGGGCCCCAACCAAGGGCAGTGGTGCTTTCTGGGAAGCCAGCCCCTCCTCCCCAGCCTCACACAACTGACCAGGAGAGACCGGAGAGGGCTCCTGGGGGCTGGCTGCCCCGGCAAGGCAGACATGGGTCCAGGGGTGCAGTCACCGTCACCCTCCAGCTGGCTTCAGGGTGACCAGGTGACCACACTCGAGAACCAAGCGTGCCCCTCCTTCCAAGCCAGGGCCCCTCGGCCTGCCACCGTGAACCAGGCTCTGTGCCCATGGGCAGGCCCACCTGGTTCTTGGTAGGACTGGCAGCCGCCCTACCAGGAAGGGCCTGGCAGGCTGTGCCCCGACTTCCCCTCGTGCAGTGATAACAGCAGGGGTGCAGCCACACCCTTTGCTGGGTTTCACCTTGTATCCAATGGGCAGATATTTTAGAAGTTATCTTTTTCCCTTGAAAAAAGGCCATGTATGTATTTCATAGTCTCAATACAAAAGTATATGTCATACAGCCATTTACTGAAATATTTATTGTATAATAATATTGCCACATGGAAGTTATTTTTATAATGGAGTTGATGGAATGACAAGTACTTAAGAGCTGAATTACATGACTGCACAGTTATGAAGAGAAAGGGCCAAACTCAAAATGCAGAATCTTAATAAATTAGGAAAAATTTCTAAGGAGGCAAATTAAGATCCTCCTTCCCTCTCTTTGAGCCTGAAAGAGAACTGAGGACAGCCGAGCTCAATGAGGAGCACCAGAAGTGAGCTCCGAGAGGAGGGAGGGCCTCCCCTCTGAAGCAGGCAGCTCCAAGCCCCTCCCGCCTCAGGGACCGGGGCATTTTGCAATTTGGGAAGTGTGAGCTCTCAGTGTGCAAACCAACCCCGGTTTGCTGGAGGAAGAGATATACTAAATAAATTGTTGTATTTCCTGATTCTAAGGTTCTTTTCTTCAGCGATGCCAAACTGAGATAAAGTCCTCAAGGCACTCTGGGGTTGGGGGTGGGCAGCACCAATGCCTCTTCATTCAATTTTATATATGGCCTCCACACAGCAGACCCCCAGGAATAATCCAAGGTCTGCATCTCCGAGGTTCTTGCAGCCTGGACATCCAGTTCCACACACGCACTCAACTGACGGCCGAGACAGCCAGGGCGAGTGTTGGGGGGAGGAGGCAAATTTTTAGAATCACACAGAATCCTGAGCCAAACATTTACACAAAAACATCTAAGAGCTGCTTCACTTTCCCATATTTATTCTAGGTACTACAGAGCCATTGGTTGTTTTCTGTTTCTTCATCTGTGTCCTGTGCATATTTATTGAGACCGATCAAGTATTTTCTGTTCAGGGCCAAGGCTAAGGGGTTCCCTTTCTCCAGTGTTTCTCTAACCTATCAGCAAGGCCCTGGGTTTTGCACCTTTGTTTTGTATCTGGCCGCATCGCTAAAATCACTGTGGCTTCCAGGCGGTTGTCTACGGGTGTCCGGGATCCTCGGAATTTCCTGCCTGTGGACAACAGGCTCCCAGGCCCTGGCCAGGCCTTGCACGGAGAGCATGGCCCCTGCCTGTCCCTGGGTGACGGTGAGCTGGTGAGTGTCAGTCCCTGGGGGCAGCTCCCAGGAAACCATGTTTTCAGGTCTCCTGGGAGGCAGTGTGCAGCTGAAGGGCACTTAGGAGGTGACGTCACTCCTTCCAGGCCGGGAGTCTGAGCCACCCACTGCCACCACCTGGGAGCATCCCCCGACCCCAGGTTCTCTGGAATCCTAGAGCCCCCACCCCAGTGCTGGTGAGACAACCCCTGCTGGCCTCAGTCAGTCCCCTGGGCTGGGAAACTGAGGCCCAGGGGGCCGAGGAGAGACAGGCCCGAGGCCACAGCCAGCAGGCAGGATCCCCGAGCTGGGCGAGCTGACCTCCTGCTGCCACACCCACCTCCGGGCCCTCGGAACAGCGTCTGTCCTGCAGGCAGCACACAAGGGGGCTGGCTCCAGGAGGGGACAGAGCACCCAACACCTTTGGGCACCAGTGCCCAAGGGTTCTCCCGGCCCCAACCCCTGCTCTGTGTCCCCAGCCAGCGCTGGGCGGTGACAGCACACTGTGGACCACCCGTGGTCCATCTCCAGTGGCTACACATCGGGCTGAGAGCCAGGACCTTGCTCCCGGTGTCCCGGGTCTCACTGCTGGGGGGAGTTGGTGCCCTGCACCTCAGAACCTCATCCTTGACCCACCGACCCACTGGTGGTGAGGGTCAGAGGCTCGGCCACAAGAGCCCCTCCTGCAGCCGTCCCAGGTGAAGACCCCGCCCACCTGGGCCTCGTCCCATCACTTGCCCATTGCACAGGCGGGAAAGCCGAGGCCCCCCCATGTCCCTGCGCACCCCAGGGGTGGGATCCTCTGTGGGCGCTGGGCCTCTCCCAGGGGGCCAGGGAGTGAAAGAGCGCAGGAGGGCAGCTCAGCCAGGAGCAGGGTCTTTATTTAACAAACTCATGTCCAGTTTCAGCTCTACCTTGAAGCCCCGCCATGGTGGAGGGAGCCAGCAGGGGCCGGGCCTCTAGTCCAGCCTCCCAGAGCAGGCCTGGGCGATAGCCGTGGGCTGCCGTCAGCCGGGGCCAGGCCACTGCCACCTCCCACTGGCCCTGGCAGTGCTGCCACCATAAATTCACACTCCCCAACTTCCTATGTCCCCAAGTATCTCTTCTGTGCCCTGGGGGACTGGGGCTCTCCGTTCCAGCCCCTTTTGACCACCAGTCTGCAGCCCTCCATGCTCTGCCTGGCTGCCACCCAATGGGCATGGCAGGACCCCTGCAGGACACTTGCCAGGCCTGAACAGGGCACATTTGTCTCCATCACGCCCCCTTGGCTCCAAGTGGACCTGGCTGAGGGAGGTTCCTGAAACCCCTCACCACATCGGCCTGCTGGGCCCTTCTCACAGCCGCAGAAACCCCTCTTCCAAAGTCCCCTTTGGGCCCCGCCCTGCCCCCACCTCAGTTCCCTTAGGGGCAGTGGCCTATCCTCCTGGCTGTCATGGGGACTGCCCAGCAGGCCAAGGGGCCTCAGAGCTGGGGACAGGCCACTCAGAGCTCCCTAAGCCACCCCACTCACAGGATACTCTGCAGCCTGGGGGTCCCCGAGGCTGACTCCATCTTCTTCCCTTCACTCCTCAGACCCTACCCCGCAGCCCACATCTGGAAACCCACATGAAGTCCCCACCTGCCACATGCCCTCCTCTCCTCACAGCCCCCTTGGGAGCAGGGTGCTGACCCACTCTGCTTGGCGGCCCCTGTTTCCACCAGCCCCTTTCCTGTGGACGTGCTCTGGGGCCTGCTGGGCAGGCAGGAGCCACACTGGGGCCTCCCTGGGGCCTGGGGACCACATGCCGGTCAGCGGGTAAGTGCCCGTGGCTGGCATGTGCATCCAGAGAATTCCGGAGGGTGGCTGGGTCTGAAAGGAAGGCCTCTTTACCCAGTTAATCCTATTTTCTCCAACCCCCCAGCCGCTCCACATTTCACAGACTCCTCAGGAGGTAAAGGGACTCCCCCAAAGTCACCAGACAGAACAGAGGGAGGCCTGGCCCGGGGCTGCTGCCCCGAAGCTCAGGCTACCGAGGGTCCAACAAGGGCCAGGGCCATCAGCACTGGACAAACAGGGACAGGATGCTCGGGTGCCCCGGAGCACTGGAAGGCATCACAAATGGGAAATGCCATCAGCATCCCAGGAGCTGAAGCCAGAAGCCCGAGGTGACCGCAGGGCACAGCTGCTTCAGGGCCAGCTCTGGGTGATGGAGGGGCTTCTGGGGACTTGGTGGCGAGAAAGATTCAAAACTGTGAGTCCCAGCTTGGATGAGGAGCACATCTGTCATCGCTATAGAACCGGAGGGTGGCCCCAAGTCCACGGAGCACCTGGCAGCCTTGCCCAGGGCTCACCTGCCCACCAGGGTGGCAAGGAAAAGGAAAGGAGAAGAGAAAACCTAAACCACCCCCCAAACTCCATCCCAGAGGCCAGCCCGGCCTCACTCACTCCCCAAAGTTGAACATTTCCGCTTCTTTCTCCTTCCAGAAGGTGAAGCTGCGGTCGATGAAGCCACAGATGTCCTCGCTGTTGAAGCTGCCCCACTGGGGGCTGGGCCATTGGCCTGGGGTCACCGCAGGGGGTGGTGGCAGTGGCTGGGGGCAGCGGCCCGAGAGGGGCCAGGCCCATCTCATGGCCAGGCTCTGTGTCCCAGCCCGGACCCCGGCTGGAGCCGAAGAAGCGGGCTTTGACGTCGTCAAAGCCGTCGGCCCAGGTGCAGTGGCCAGCGGCCATCTCATCGGTCACGGCCTTGTGGAAGGCACGCACGGCCTCCCAGCCATGGGCACCCAGCTGCTCGAAGACCTCGAAGCACAGCAGGTGGCGCATCTTGCGCTCCTCGGGGGGCAGCTCACACTCCAGGAGCTGGAAGTAGCCCAGCATGAAGAGGTCCAGTGTGAGGTGGCTGTAGGGCATGGGCGCCCCATCCACGTGGGGCAGGAACTGCTCTGGGGACAGTGGGCTGCGGGGCTGCCGGCTGAGCCGCCGCATCTGCCGGGCCGGCACATGTGCCATGATGGCCTTCCAACTGCCCAGCAGGTGGGCAATGGCGCTGCACTGCTGCCACAGCCGGGGGCCCCCACAGGGCGGTGGGGAGAATGGCCACAGACCCCTGGCCACCTCCTGGCTCTGCGGCCCGGCCCGGCAGGCTTCCAGGGTCCTGCCGGCCGCAGTCTCGAGGGCCGGCGTGTAGGCCGACTGCTTCCAGTGGCTGAGGAAGAGCGTGACGATGTGCTCCTTGCGCAGGCTGCCCAGGTCCAGGCGGCTGGTGCCCGAGTCACTGGCTGCCGCTGCATTGCTGAGCCTGGGCTCCCCACCCACGGGGCCACCCCCAGATGCCGCCCACCAGCTGCTTGGGCACTGCCCGGGCCCTGGACTCCAGGTGCAGGGCGGGTGGGGGCTGGGGCCAGCTCGAAATGGCTGCGCAGTGTCTGCACGGACACCCCACACTCGCGGATCTCGTGCTGGGCTGCGCTCTGCAGGGGGCCGCCTGGGGCCTCCCGGGGGGTGTCCTGTGGCCTGTCCTCAGCCTGAGCCAGCCCGTTCATGCCCTTCAGCAGCAGAGACATGCTGCGCATCAAGCGGACGATGTGGCTGCACCAGGAGGGCAGGGGCTGCCCGCCAGCCTGTGCCAGGTCCTCGGACACAGCTGCTGCAGCCTCCTCACCCTCTGGCCCGGGCGCCTGGGGCAGCAAGTGGCTGTTGACGGTGATGCTGGCCAGCGGCGTGGGTAGCAGGGCCTGCAGCTCGGCCGCCAGCTGGCCCAGCTCGCTCTGGTACTCCTGACAGTGGCGCTGCAGCTGCAGGTGGGCGATCTGCTTCTCCAGGTGCACCAGGTCATCCTCGGTCAGCAGCTCCCCGAAGGGGCCCAAGATGGCCTGGTGGGTCTGCGAGTACCGCCAGGCTGCCTGCTCCGTGGGCCCTGGGCCCCCTCCGCCATCCTGGGACAGAGAGGGCCAGTTGGCGGAAAGATGCCACACTGAGCGCCGCAGCTGGCAGAGGGCAATCTCCCACCAGGAGATGCTCCCCAGGGTTCCAGCTCCCCCAGGGACCCACCCGGCCCACAGTCACCCAGCTGGTCCTTGGCCTGGAAGTCATGAGTGAGCAAGGTGCACCCCAGCCCCAGCCCAGAGCATGGGGCCCAAGGAAGACCCCAGCCCCATTGGGGACCAGTTCCCTCTTGGCAAAAGGTTGAGGTCCCCACATCTTCACCTCCTGAATGTTTAACCCAAAGGGTCTCACTCCTCAGAGGCCTCCCAGCCCCTTCTGATCAAATTCTAGAACCTTCTGTGGTTGGGCAGCAGCCCCGGAGGATGGGCAGCCTCACCACCGGCTCTGGGTTCCCTTGATGGGCAGCTAATGTCATCCAAACGAGCCCCACTGACCTCACCCCACCCCAGGCGCTCACAGGCTCCACGGGAGATGGACACGGAGTGGCCCTGAGCTGTGTCCCCTCTGTGGCAGGCACTGCTGTGCTGCCTGGTTCACGGGGGTGGAGACCAAGCCTGCCTTGGCACCAGTCATTCTGGTCCCTTCCACCCAGCACAGCCGGGGCCTGGGGCACTGTGCTGGGTGGGCAGGGGTCTGGCCCATGAGGCTCCAGCCCAGGGACCCCCAGCCTTCTGCCAGGCTGTGGCCAAGGTCAATTGGCTCTGACTCAGTATCCCCAAACCCCTTCACCCTCCACCCCGGAGTTCCCAGGACCTCTGCAGAGCCTTGGGCCCTTCCCCAAGCCAAGGCTCTACAGGTTTCCTGGCTGAGGCCAAAGACCCCCGCTGTGCCTGCCCTTCCCTCAGCCCCATGGGCAACCAGCCCCCGCAGTGCTGTCTGCTTCGGTGTCGCGGGAGGTGTTCAGTGCCATCCGCGACATGACCATTAGCCACGGGCACTGCTGAGCCCTGGGATGCCCAGTGCAGCCAAGGAGCAGACATCTTACTTTTAACTAATGTGAGTTAACTCTAAGTAGCCTCATGTGACGGGTTGTAGAACATGGTTCAAACACAGGCTGAGGCCTCGAGGGTGAGATTCTAGAACTACTGCAGCCAGCGGGCTCCAGGAGAAATCCCAGTGAAGTTGCAGCCCTCTCTGCTCAGATCCTCGAAGGCTCCCCAGCAGCCTGACAGGGGTCCCCCAATATCTGCTGCTTCCTCCCTGACCTCCCACCACCCGCTCACGCCCTCCACTGCAGCGCTGCCCTCTTCCCCCTCAGGGCAGCTCGCTCACCCCCAGGGCTTTGCACCGGCTCTGCCTAGAATGTGCTCCTCCCAAATGCGGCCCTCGTTGAACAACCCCCCCACCCCACCCTCTCTCTCCCTTTCCCTGCTTTGCTTCTCCCCACAGCACCTCAATACCTCAATCCTGTCCCCCAGGGGTGCTTGGCTGGTGCACCCCTGTCTTCCTGCCGGAGGCTGGTGCCTGACAGAAACCAGTTAAATTAAAGGAGAATCGCGGCTCCAGAGCAGATGGAGGTTGCCACTCAGACCCTCTGATCAGGTCAACTTCGTCTCCCCTGGAAGAGGAAGCTGAGGTCCCAGTGGGCCGGCAGCGGGGTACCTGCGTACCTGGGCCTCCGGATCCCCAGTCCCAGCTCCGGGGCCCCACCTTCCCTCTCCCCCTGCTGGGACAGACCCTCCGGCCCCCAGCCCCGCCCCTGCGGGCCCCACCTGGGCCTCGGGCGCCCCCTTGGAACCCAGGCGCGCCTGCAGCCTCTGCACCATCACCTGCCGCTTCCACTC
>PVKY010000377.1:0-52049 GCA_004027775.1 Bradypus variegatus | reverse complement strand
ATTCCATTTCCAATTTCCTGACTCTCTCTTCTTGCAGTGTGGACACACCTGGGTGTAGACTGGTGCTGGTAGCCTTTGCTTGCGAGTTGGGGGTGGGGGGCATTTCCTACTCAAACCACTTATTTCGAATATCAATCTGCAACAACCTACCTCAAAGCTTGAAGACTCTATTAAATTTCTATGTATTTTTCTTTCACCATTAATACATTCATCAGTTGTGACAAAATGCGTGCAACCAGTGGGATGACACAACCCAACATAATTAACAGCATTGAATTCCAGATATAATAAATAATTGTTTGAGTATTTATGCCATCTGTAACCTACACACTTAACCAGAGTGACATTTTGTTTATTTTCTTGTGTTCTAGTATTCTGACAAAGAATATACCATGGAGAAATGAAAGTGGCTTCTAAAAGGAACCAAAATTTCACTATTTCATTATCTCCCGAAGTCACTAAAATACCCAAATGAACCATTAAACATCACTTATATTTTGACAAAGAAACCCGTCAGCTACATAAAGAACACTAGTTTCAAAAGATGAGCAAAAAATCTCCCTTTCCTTGTTTAGCATCATTTTTTTCCTCATGGTTCAAATTGGCAGAGCTTGGAAAGTGTGCTCGCATGAGGATTTTAATTTATTGATGCTTCTCGCCCTTACTGTACATTCCTGGCTGCTCCACGAACGTAATGGATGAAGCAGATGTTTGACACTGCAGCACCTCTTCATAACTTCACTCTTCAAAAACAGTTTTACAAGAACTTGCTCGCCTTGGTCCCCATTCGGCACAGGAAGCTGAGGTCATTGCTAAACACGGGGCTCCGCAGCAGCCTGAACGCACGTGCTCTGCATCTGGGTCTCCATCTTCTGAGCACATTAGCAGTTTATGAAACGGCAGCAATTTTCAGCTTATGGACAAAGAAATTAAAGTGTTGACACCATTATTGTAACATCTGTGGAGGGAAAAAATATGAGCTGCTTTCTAGGTGCACAAATTGCCCCAGAGTTATAAAGATTCTTTCATGCTTAGTGCTATTCATTATCAGCAGTAGCTATCTCTAACACTAGCGGCTTCTTCCAATGTAATGTCCGCCTAAAAGGTGAAGACTGCACAACGGAGGTATTTCTGCCTCATGATTTGTTGGGTCTGTAGAGTCACACTAATTGGTAAAGCCAGTGACTGCTTCTGAGAGCGCGTCTGTCAAGATCGGGGCTTCCTGAGCCAGAGCAGACCTTTCTGGCTGGTTGTATCACAAAAGGGCACTGCTGGGCCAAGTGCAAAATGAGTTCCATGCTGACACTCAAGCCACTTTTTGTCACCAGTGGAGGGGCTACTGAACTTCTTTGCCCACCCCTACCTCAGGCGTTGTTGGAGACAAACTGCAGTAACTGTGGTGCTGATATTGAGTGGTGCACGGAGAGAAGGCCACAGGGTGCTCTGGCATGCTGCATATGGGTGAGAAGCAGGCATCGCAAGCCAAGGTGCCTGCAGGTAAACGCCCCGGGAGCCAGCCTCCTTGCCCCGTGGGCAGCTCCATCTCCTTGGCTGCTCTGTCTCCCCCAACACTGGTGCGAGGAATCAAAGGGTTCACCAGGAGGCTGGGAAGTGCATAGCATCAAATGTGTGAGAGAATGGGTGAGTGTGTTAATACGTGTGACTGTGTGTGAATATGTGTGTGTGTGTGAATCTGTGTATGTGTGGGTGGGTGTGAGTATGGAGTGTGAGAATATGTCGATGTGAGTGTGAATGCACGGGTGTAAGCAGGAGTGTGTGGGTGTGAATACGTGTGAGTATGAGTCATGTATGTGTGAGTTTTTATGTGAACATGTGTGCATGTGTGTGTGGTTGAATATGTGGGTGTACCTGTGCATGTATGTGGATGTGTATTTATGTGAATATGTGTGTATGTGTGTAAATCTGTTACATCAGTGTGTGAAAATGTGAGTGTATGTGAGTGTGTGAACATGTGAGTGTGTGAATGAATACGTGGGAGGGTGAGCGTGTGTATACGTGTGGGTGTGCCTGCACAGGTGTGTGCATACTGGCGGCGTCGGAGAGGGATACAGAGAACTCCATCCTACTTTCCAAAAGACCACAGGTTCACTCAAAAAATTTGCCTCTAAAGCCCTATTTGGAAAATGCCCCTGGGGGATCCACAATTCCACCAGGACGCCACAGCCATCCGCTGCCATCGCCACGTCCTCCCCTGTGGAATGTAATTTGGAAACCAGAGTGGCTTTCTCTGTTACCTCACTGCATCACCCTACTACTTGATGCTGAAAATCGGTTGCCAAACTACCAGTAACCAGCACCACCGTGAGTCTCTTCACTTCTCCTCGGCCATTTAAACTCAACTGCCTTTGCCTTAGCAGTGCTGAAGTCTGGCTTGCATGAGGAAGCCGATGGCGTGCTGTGGAGGATACCAGCTTCTCGAGAGCATGGACCTTCACCCCACACTTGCAACCCCTGGCACAGCAGGTTCTTGTCTTAGCTCAGACTCCCTGGAAAAGGGAGTGGAGACAAGGCTTGAGAGGCAATGATTTATTGAAAGGTGAAATTCTAGGGTAGCAGGAGCGAGGGAAAAGGGAATGTCACAGAAAAGAGTGGGGAGCAGACAAGATGATGTTGCCTTTCTGGGGCTGCTTTGCATGAAACTCCAACTACAAGGCCATCGCTTGATGGGTGCACCTTCCCAGGCAGGCGGGACATTCCCAGAGAGTCTGTGTGGGAAAACCCTGCCCAGAATAGTCCAGGAAAGTCCAGTGGAGAGGGGATTATCCACTGTCACCTGCCTCCTGGGGTCAAAATTCAACCAGAATGGAGTTAACTCCCCTCACTGCTGGGGACCCAGGTCCTGCAGCTCAGAGCCTCATCCCCTGGAAGCATCTGCCTGGCATGGCTGCACGTCACCGTAGGTGAGGAGCGTGACGGGGGTGGCCCAGGTCCTGGAGGAGATGAAGCCAAGAGAAGCTGAAGAGGCATGGAGGATGGGTCTGACCCAGTCTGGAAATGTGTCTGTTGAATGAATGAAAAGGGCATAAAAGACATGCCTTCCATGATCATTGAATCAATGGCACATCCTCAAGTGAGGTGGTGGGGGTTTGAGTGAGGAGATCTCTGAGCAGGCTGGAGGGTCTGGGCCAGATGGAAACACCACCATCCGCTGTCTGTGTAATTGCCACAATGTATGTGAGTCAGAGTAAATATTCTATTATGGAAGCAGAGCCAGTAGTTTGCATAAAATTGAGGCTGAAACTTTTTCCGAGTGGTATCTAAAGCAAATCATAATCTTACGTATTGCTCCATTTGTGCCTTGGTTCTTGAAGATGCAAGTAAATTATTCAAATATACAATTTTAAGATAAAAGGCATTTAAGGAGATTGCTTATTAAAAGTTAGCATTTTCCATGATAACTAACATTTTAGTACATATGATACATACGAATCCATAGACTACATATACATTTCTTCTTAAATCACCATAAATTCCTCCTGGGACTTACCATTACATTTGTTTTATAGGCAAGGAAACTGAGGTGAGGCAATGTGCCCACAGCCTTCTGCTAATCCTCTGGCTCTAGCTTCTGGTCTATGCCACCTGCTGTAGCAGGAAGCCTCCTCCGTGCCAGGGAAGTGAGATCACCATCATGTGCTCCAAAGGATGCGGATGATTTGTTTTCACAAGTACTGCTTTCCAGAAGAAAGCACTCAAGTAAGAGAGAAGCTCTTCACCTGGCTTTTCCAAGCCACTTCAGTGCTGATTTGGAAGCTTGATTCCACAGTCCTGCAGGTAGACTAAAGGGCTCTTAGTCTCAAGATATAAAGTCCATCCCCCTAGCCTGGCATTCAGACGTCAGAGGCCAAGTGATCCATGATTAAATGCCATTGATCGGAGGTGACTGCACTCTGCCACCGACATCAGAGGTATAGAGATGTCACAATCAATGTGATTGTCGTTTCTCCCAGGTTGACCAGAAGGCAGTACCAAAAAACAACTCTGCTCCCTCAGAGGCATGAAGCTGTGCCTTTCCCTGTAGACAAATAGCCCTATGTTTGATGCCCAGTGTCAACTCTACCAGAAAATTATAGTATGACAACAGTTCACTTCCAGAAAGGTAGTTCGAACTTGTGCCAATGAGGAGCATTGCCCAACCGCTGTGCACTTGTCTTTCTTCTGCCCACCACAGCAAATCCAGGTCAGGTAATTAGCACTCATCTTTATGCCTGATGCTTTCTGAATTTCTGCAGTATGATGAGTAGGAGGAAAAGTTCTGAAACCTTCCATGAGGTTGTTGTTGCCATGGAAACCACTCCCTTGGAATTCTCATACTTATCCCCAGTCAGTGAACAGCAGAAGATGTTCCAAACCAAAGAATGAAAGAGTCCTAAACTCCAGGCAGAAGGCAGAAGGGTGCTGGGGAGGTTGGGGCAGTATCCAGAAGGTGACAATGAGGATAAAATGGAATCCCCTCCTCCTATAACTGTCATTGTGCTGTGTCAGTGGGGGAGCATCCTGCCAACTCCACCAAGGAACCATGGGCTTGCATCTGTGTGACGATGTCAGCCAATGTGATAAACTTCCCACTAACTCCTTCCTCTGCAGCCAACCGGATGCATGGCCACTTCTGGGCCCAGTCTCTGCCGCTGTTTACAAATGAAGGCTTTGGGCTGGTTGTTACCCAGGGTCTGTTACTGAGAGGACGTCATGATTCAAGCTGTAAAATGGAATGGCAGATGGTCTAGACAAATGGCTGGTTGGTGTTGGGTCTTCCCTTGCAGAAGGTAAAACTCAAATATCCTATGAGGTTAGGCTTGAGGCTTCCCTCTCTGTAGAAAGAAATGTGAAGGAGTTCTATGTCTTTCTTCATGTCTTGGGAAAAGTGATTATTATTTGTCTTTAGTTGGTTTTATCAGAAATTATTATCAGCAAATTTTCCATTTGTCCTCCATTGGGAAGAATGGAGACAATGGGCAAAGGTGAGGGCATTCATTCCTTGTAACTAGCTTGAGAGGGGAACTGGCAGGTATAACCGCTCTCTCTCTCACACAGAAGAAGAGACAGAGGTCCAGAGAAGTTCAGTGGCAACGAGCAACAAAAACAGGACATTTGCCCAGAGTTTGATTCCAAACCTGTGGTTCTTCCAAGTGTGGTTTTCTGGGGAAAACTAAGCATTTATGGCCAGCTTGACTCTACAAGCCTGGAAACAAATACCTATCTAGTTCATAGGCACTATATTTTATTGCTTGGGGGGTGGCCTACAGATTCGAGGAGGAACCTTGGACCATCCTGGCTTGTGGGACTTCGTTATACTTTGCAAACAATGGATGGAGTTTTCCTGGGGAGACCTGCACGTGCATGGGTTAACTTTCCAAGATGTATTCTTGACTAGGTCAAATTAAAGAGAAAGTCTTTGAATCCATCCTTTCCACTGAAGAAGGAGTGCTGGGTGATAAAAGAATCAAGATAGAAAAGGACTCAAGTTTGGTAATTCCTCTGAGAGGAGGTCAAATGGAGCAGCGAGTGGTTCCTAAGCCCATCTGCAAATCTGCAAAGAGGGGCAGAGATCCATGCATATGTTGAAGATGCTGACTCGGAGACAACTTACCCCCTGGAGTTCTGGGCCCCCCTCGGTTCCAAAGCAACATGTGTGGGCCTTTGTTGGTCTTTCTTTCAATCAGGTGCATCCAAATTTTCACAAACACAAAGCACGGGTGACGGTTGGGATGTGTCAAGCGATTTCTCCTTTAACAGTGTTTAAAAGCTAATTTGAGTGTGTGATGTGTGGGTGGGAGGAAGAGACAGGGGAGGTCACAGGGTTTAAAGGAAAGCAAAATGTTCCCAAAATGTGCATAAGCCAGACACCAAGCTGAGCACAATTCCCCCAAATTTAAGATTAAGTTATTGTATGGTTATGCCCAACTCTACAAAGAATGTCTTATGGTTTTGTTTCTGATATTCATGGTCCTAACTAGTTCCTTCGTACTTGGGAACAAAGCCACCAAATTTTAAATATAAAGTGATAAATATTCCCACTACAAATGAGAATTCAGACCCCTCCATCTGATACTGAATTAAAATGCAGATGTCTGCCAGGAATGACCCATTGAGATGAGTTTAAGGTTTTGTTCTGTTTTTGTTTTCTTTAATACAGCATGATATAATTTTAAGCAAAATTCCCAGGAATAGTACTTGGGGCAAAGACAATTGAATGCTTCATGAAGTCTGCTCCCAAGATGGCTTGGCTTTTTTATTTTTGTAAATTCCGGACTTGTCTTCACCACCTTCATCTGTACCCAGAAGCGTTCCCTGCTGGGGCCTCTGCAGAGGCAGGACCCTGCCGGCTCGCTCGGAGCTTTACCGGGGAAGGGGGAAGGCGGCCTTCCCCGGATTTGTAGCTCGATGGTGTTTCTGGGCTGGCGCCGGTGCCTTGCCCAGACATCCCGCACTGCTCTTGAAGAAACAACGTTCTGTTCCTTGGCAGGTTGCTAATAAGCATCCACAGTGGGAAGGAGGGCCTTCTGGAGCCTGGACGAGGGTTTATAAGAAACTCTTGTGAAGTCATAGGGGTTAAAGTTGACCTTCCTGTTATTAAACTTTGTGAGAATGTGCCTGTGCTCTTTGGCAGCGAGTCAGCATTCTTTGTCTCAATGGAGTAATCGGGGGAAAAGGTAAGAGAGCACCGTAAGGAAGGCCCTGGCACAAGGATGCCGCCGAGGAAAGCCGCCCCAGAGCCAGCCCTCTCCTGCTCCGGGAGTGCTCATTTTGGGGACACTCCAAACAGCTCAGCTTTGAAAGGCAGTGTCCAGCCCTTTGTACCTTCGGGCCCTCGGTGGCTGGCTGCGAGTCCCGGCAGCTTTGGGAGCAGCCCTTACCTCCCAGACTTCAGCCTACCCTGCTCCTTACAGACAAAGGTGGCTGTGGTTTGGTGGCGCTTCAGCTTTCCTTTCTGTGTCACTTTGTCTTTGTCCAGAGTTCCTGCTGCCAGCACACCAGGCTCTGACTTTACCAGCCACTGGACTTAGGGGTTGCCTTGCAAATATGCAATTCCCTGGCTCCTTAAAGCTTGTTTCCTAGGAAAGCTTCTCTGTGTTTATTCTCATCCATGAGCCCCAAACCCGGCCAAAAGGTGGGGGAAAGAGGTTTCTTACAGGTAAAACTCTCACAACAGCTCCATTTTCTGGGTTGTGGGTTTTCCTGCTCTTAGCTAAGTCTGCAGGCTCCCCCACGCTGTGAAACTCCACAGGCATTTATCATTCACCCTTCCATGGCTGTTTCCAACATCAGGAGCTCCGTGGGACGCTCTCAGGTGGTTTGATTTTCAACTGAAGCTGCTACAGGCTCTCCACGGCCGTGGGCCCAGTTTTGGGGGCAGAGTGGCCCTCCTCATTTTCTTCAGGCATTTCCTAAATCCATAATGCCTCCAATACATTACAGACTTAGGATTCGATTGTAAAGTCTGCATGGATGGGGGTCTGGCCTGCCCCTCAACTCTGGCCTCGTTTCCTTGAGGAATTCATGAATGCGAATACTATACTTTTATATTTTTACAGCTGCATACATGTTCTCACTTGATTCTCATAACTCTGGGCATTAAGTAAGGCAAGGGCTATTACTCCCATTTCTCAGATCTGGAAATGGAGGTTAAGAAAACAAATGATGCACTCAACCATTCAATTCAGCAGCAGGGGCTAGAGCTCAGGGGCTCGGACTCCCAAGGCTCTCTCTAGCCCGTCCCCCGTACCCCACGGCTTCAAATCACCACAACCGACAGTCAGGATGCCTCTGCCAGAAGTGCAACCTTCCTCCCCCCACGTCAACCCCCATCCGTCCAGGTGGGGAGAGTGAACCCACCAGAGACGGTGCAGAAAATGACAAGCCCTAGAGCCCTGTCCTCAGGTGCCCCACTTGGGGTTGGTCGGTTTCCTTTCAGATTCTCTTAGGTTCTCTCTAAATCTTCAGCCAAACATGTAAAACGCTGCATCCTCAGGCCACATGTGCTCCAAGGGGCTGGTGCCCACCTGCCCACAACCTTCAGCAGCAAGAACTTTGTGGAGAGATCTGGGGCAGTAGGAGGAGTGAAAGATGGAGGGGGCGAGCCAGCGCCCCTGCAGATCCCTGGAAGCTTGTGGGAAGGGAGCTGGACTTGTGGAGGACGGGAGTCTGGATCACCTCTGACCCTTGGGCAACCTTGGTCAGGCTTAGAAGTTTGGACTCCATCCGTGGGCCACGGGGTGCCGTCAAGTGCAGTCAAGTTGTGGCAGTTACATATTCAGATGTGTGCTTGGGGACACTCCTTCCAGCTGAAAGGAAAGAGTAAAATGCCTGAGGGTAGCAACGTAAAGGAAGAGAAAACCATGTCAGAAGATGGTGAGTTTCTGAAGCAAGGCAGCTGCAGAGCAAAAGAAGAGGGCACCCATTTGTCAAGTTCTTCAGAGCAAGAATCCACGGATTTGGAGTTTGACTGGAGGACGGTTCCAGGGAGAGGATAAAGCAAGCGTTTGTGTTTTGGGGGTGGGGGGAACTTGGATTCGGTATGATCTTGACAATTGGGGAGAAAGCCTGCAGGAGGAATAGAATGTACTAGAACATAAAAGGGCAGGGAGGTGAGGGGTGCTGCTCCCCAGGGTCTTGGAAATAGAGCAAGTGAGATCCTCATGGGACATCTGGCCCAGAGGGTGGCTGGAGATTTGGATCTCCATGGGGACCAGCCATGGGAGGCAATGGGGGCCAGCAGGTGGGGAGCCCATGGGCTGGTGTGCAGACCCCAGACGCGGTCACGCGGTCAATGGTCAGCGAGTCCTCATCAGTGGTGCCCTGAGAAGAAAGTGCGGGGCTGTCTTCTGCTGCCTCCCTCACCTCTGTCTGTCTCAGCTTGGTTCACTGTGCTTATTAACAGCAAGGAAGCAAGCAAAACAATGTCTTCAAGGAAGTTCTGAGCTGCAAAATCTTTTGAGCCCTTTGGCGGGACCAGCCATGCACTGGGTGTGCAGAGAGGAGATCTGAGGGCGATATGGGCAGCGGTGTCCCGTGGGAACCCAGCGTGCTCCCAGCTGGGTCCGGATGGATGGACGGTCATCATCTGCTAGGGTCACGCTCCCACCTCCAGGAAAAGGTTTACGTGGATGGCAGCACCTGCTCATGAAGAGCCGGACGGCGGGACACAGGCCCTGCTCTTCTCCCAGACTTGCTCCTTCTGCACCTGTCACCGTCGGGGCTGATTTGCCTGGTTTGTGGCAAAGCTGAGGGCACGTCAGTGACTTGCAGAAACACGATGGAAGCAGAGGCTTGGGGGTGTGAGGAAAAGGGATTGTTCCTGTTGGGTTTGCCTGTGCTGTCAAAGGCACCTCCATCCTGGCAGCCCCTCGGACTCACGCGAAGGCAGCCTCCTCTCTCAGCTCCTGCCTCATGCCCACGACTCCAAGCTGCTCGGCAACTTAGAGACAACCCCTCCCTCTGTCCCCTTCCTCTGGCAATGACGGCAGTCCCAGCAACATCCCGGCAGCAGGTTCCACCCTGGACCCTCTTCCTGCCTCACTCAGACATCAGAAAACCTGCCCTGGGTGTTCAGACATCCCACGGAGGGGAGAGACTTCTGGCAGTCGCTGAGGACAAGAGGCCAGTCTATTTTTATGTAGATAGTAAGAGAAAGACTGTCCAATCCTGAGCAATAAAGCCATCTTAGGATATTGAATGGCAACATTATTCTTAAGAATCACCTAAGAAATCAATGTGAGAGGCCAGTATTTCATACAATCTGTAATGGTTATTTTGATAATAACAAACCTGCACAAAATAAAAGTGACCATGGCTAATATGCATGTGTTACAAGTGTCAGAAGAATCTAAATTTCTTGGCAAATTCAGATCTGCGAAACTGGTCTTGAACAAAGTGAAAGTGAAAGATCAGCTCACGAGAAAATGGGTGCACTGGCCAAGGCTACAGCTCATAAATGTTATGTGGACCAAAAAGGGATCCATAGTTCAGGCTTGAATGCAAAATTTACCTGGGAAGGAACGGATCATGACGAAATAATTCTTTGACCAAAGAGTAGCTAAATATTTCAAGTATCTTAATTTTCACTTTAAATTGACAGGATATGCTCCAGAAAACACTTACTCCACAAAACCCTCATGTTGTTATAATTGTGTTTCAATGTTTGCATTCATGAAATCTTATCAAAACACTCCCAGGGTGGAAAATAGGGGGACAAAATCATAGACTCAAGATGCTGGGTGCCTACTTTCGGTCCCAGGCAACATGGAGTAGATGAATTTCTCCTTAACCACCCTCAGTACAGCTAAAACTTGAGGACATTATACATAAAATAAACATAAGAAGACTGAACAGTGGAAAAAAGGAGGTGGCCAGCTGAGACCTGCAGGCAGGGTCTCCCCAAGTTTCCTTCTGCCTCCACTCTGTCCTGAGCTAAGACTGCAAATATCTGCACCCCAGAAGATGTGAACAAGTAGAGAGAAAGAAGACCCACTCAAAGCAGTCTCTCTCCAGCCACAGGACCAGAAAAGAGGCATTTGAAGACACTGCAGTGAAAGAAGGATCATACGGGGAAAATGTGATAAATTGGACTCCACCAAATTTTAAATTTTTGATCTGCAAAGAACCCTCTTAAGAGGGGGAAAAACAAACTTTAGACTAGGGGAGAATATATACAACCATAGACCTGATAAGAGACTCGTATAAAGAATTCTCAACATTCAACAGTAAAAAAAAAAAAAAAAAAGAGCAATGCAATTCAAAAATGGGCAAAAGACATGAACAGACAGTTTGACAGTTTACCAAGTAGGTTAAAATACAATCAATGTCCTCAACCATTATGGAAATGCAAATTAGAAGCATGATGAGGTTATTGCTATACACTTAATAGAACAGATAATTTCTTTTTTATAAGTGACAGCCCCAGATGCTGTCATGGATGCAGAGAAAGTGGATCCCTCAAATATTGCTATGGGGAAGAGATGTAAAGTGATACAATCAGTCTGGAAAATAGACAGTTTCTTAAACTAAATATACAGTTACCGTATGACCTAGCAATCACATATCTGGTTATATATCCCAGAGAAATGAAAACTTATGCCCATGCAAAAATCTGTACATGAATATTCATGGCAACATTATTTGTAACAACCAAACTAGAAAACAACCAGATGGGCTTCAGTGGGTGTTTAAGTGTCATATAATGGAATACTACTCAGCAATAAAAAGGGATGAAACATTGATAAGCACAATAAATTGTACCGACCTCAAGGGCATTGTGCAAAATGGGAAAAGCCAATCGTAGAAAGTTATAAATGATATGACTCCATATATATAACATCCTCAAAATAGCAAGATGATAGAAATGGAGAACAGAGTAGTGTGACAGGGTTTAGGAAAGGGGGTGTGTGGGCATGACTATAAAGTGATGGCATAAAGGAAGGTTTTGTGGTGATTGGGTTAGTTCTATATCTGGACCAGTCCACATAGCTGATAAAATCAAATAGAACTAAATACACACGTATGCATGCACAAACACACACATGCATGTACACGAATGAGCACACACAAAACTGGAAAAAATCTAGGTCTGTGAATTGTACCAATATCTTTGATATTGTACTGTAGTTAGGTATGACATTACCATTGGGAAAACCCGGGCGAAGGGTATACGGCCCCTCTCTGAATTAGCCTTACAACTTCCTGTGAATATTTAGTTATTTCAAAATGAAGAGTTAAATTACAATGCTTTGTACCCATAAACCCAGGGTTTAAAGACATCACTGCTTATTCTAATCTCAAAACTTCTCTTGAAAAACCTGTCCTACTTCGGCTTGCTCACAATCCCAATCTTGGTCATCAACAATGGTCAGTTTACATTGATAAGTTTTGCCAGTTTCCAGACCCGGCAGTTTCCACTGGATCTTCGTCACTTTACATAGGCTATTTTCCTCACTTAAAGAATAGACAGTCCCCTTCCTGGACATGATGCCAACTCCTTTCCTTAGAAATGCTGTTCAAATTCTGTCCCTCTGGTGCATGGGTCCCAGACACTTCACTGTATGTATGTATACACTGTATGTACATATTCTGCGTGTTTGTGTATATGTATATACACACACAGACAAAATAAATACACATACATATTCCCATATACCTCTACACACATATACACATACACACATTAGGTATGTGTTGTATAACTGAATCAAATCATCAGAAGTGAGGCAGTCTAAACACTCCTGACCCACAGTACCAAACTGAAAGCCTACATGCGCACGTGTATATATGTGCACAAGCATATACCACGATATATAGATGTATGCAATATGTGTTTGTAGGTTATGCAAGTATCATATATAAGGACATAAGGGATGCATATTTGTATATTACATACACATGGCATACCCTTCCCTCTTTGGGGGCCAAGTCACACATCCCTGGGGCAGCCTCTTTCCACCCAGCGCCCCAGGATGGGAGTGGGTGTGTTTGGCCCGGACCCCCACTTTGGGCTCCACCAGGCCTGGCTTTCCCGCCACCCACAGCATGCTGATCCTTGGGGCTGGGAAGGGCAGAGCTCCCTGGGGCGGGCACCCTTGCTCCAAGCCAAAGTTCCTTCAGAGGACTCGGGCCTGCAAGCACAAGGGGAGGGCAGCCTGACCTGGGCACCAGGACCATGTCTGCACCTGCCAGAACTGCACGGGGCTCTCCCAGACACCCACAGCCGCGGGGGCCTCCTCTCACGGGGCACCTCCCTCCATCCTCGAGGGGCTGAGGCAGGAGGGTGCCCGCATGGCATCCGTCCTTCCAGAGAACCTTGCTCCCAGGTATGGCCCCGTCCCTGGGGTCTGGCTGCAGGGCCTGAGATGCCTGAAATCTGACCTTAGCCATCTCTGCTGGGAATTCTGCACCTGGTCACCTGGTGTTCTATGTCTACCAGAATGAAATAGTGGGGAGAAAGGGACAAAGTTGCCACTTCAATATCCTGTTAACTTCCTTGATCAAAATGTATTGCATCTTGAGATATTCAAGGACGGAAAGGGTTAAGAAAGGGAAAAATAAATAAATAAAAACAAAAACACCAATTTTCTCTAAGAGGCTTTTGCAAGTCAACTCCCAGGAGGCCGAGGACTCAGAGTCCCTTCCATCGAGCATCTGGAACATTCTATGCTAAACACTGGCCATGTGGTCATCTAGCCCGATGCGAAAGCAGCCATGGTTGACCCCACTCAAGAAGCTTCATTAACCATCACAGCCTGTTCTTCTTTAGGGACATTCGCTGGGAAACAGAGCCTTCTGGGTCCCTTCTCCATCCCGGAAGGAGGCAACGATTCATGCAGGCCAACCTGGTTAGCAGTGGATTCTCCTGGTGGAATGCCCGATTTGCTTTAGGTCACCTGCTCTCTGAATAAATACGAGCTAAAAAGTCATAGTTGGACTGCGTGTTCCCAGGGTAACTATATTCCTGGCATATAGTTTATACACATGCAGCATTTGTGTTTTATCTTCCTTTGATCTGGCTGTTCCTCTCCAATGGTTTCAATAGCTTAGGTGTCCATGTTACATAGTTGGAAACTCATTAAGACAGGGCAGCAAAATTTCATAAAACTGCAATGTCTAAGATATCAAGTGTAATCAAAGGAGTTTCACATTTATTTCATCTGGAAGACTGAATTAGGAAAAGGTCCATATTATTTTAAGTTGCTTCTACATCTCTGTATTTATTCACTCATGCACTTATTCTGTGCTAGTACCTTAGTTTCCTGGGGCTGCTGTAACAAAGTGACACAAACTGGGTGGTTTAGAAAAAACAGACATTTGTGGTCCCACAGTTTCGGAGGTGAGAAATCTGAAATTAGGGTGTCACCCAGCCATGCTTCCTAGGAAACCCTGCCTCCTCCAGCTTCTGTGTTTGTTGGCAGCCCTTGGCGTGCCTTGACTTGAAAATGCTTCACTCTAGTCTCTGCCTCCATCTTTTCATGGCCTTCTTCTTTCTTGTGTCTTCTCTGTTTCTTCTCTTCTCCCTAAAAAGGTCCCAGCCATGCTGGATTAGGGACCCACCATCCTGCAGCATGACCTCATCTTAACTAATTCCACCTGCCATGACCTCAGTGGTAAATAAGTTCTCATTCACAATCACTGACTGGTTGGGATTTAATCCTTTTACTGGAGTCCTTTATGAAGAGGATAAAGGACAGAGACACCAACAGAGAGCTCAGAAAGAGAGAAACAGCCACAGAAGCTGAAAGAGCCACTAAAGCCAGAACCTGAAGGCGACAAAACCCAAGAGAGAAGGACCAGTACACACCAGCCATGTGCCTTCCCATGTCACAGAGATGTCCCACATGCTGGCAGCCTTTCTTCAGAGAAGTTACCCTCTTGTTGATACCTTAATTTGGACATTTTCACAGCCTTAGGAGTGTAAAATTGTAAGCTAGTAAACCACCTATGTAAAAGCCAACCCACTTCTGCTGCATTGCCTTTCAGCAGCCTTAGCACACTGAAACACCTCGGCAACATTTTTTCCAGGCACCTCCAAATGCTATCAGGTTCACCTCCTTGGAGAAGTGTGCCAGTTTGGATATTTTATGTCCCCCAGAAATCTATGTTCTTTAATGCAATCTTGTGGGGCCAGATTGATCAGTCTGTTGACAGCATGGAACCTCTGATTGAATTATTTGCATGGAGGTGTGGGCCCCACCTATTCAGAGTGAGTCTTAATTAAATCACTGGAGCCCTATAAGAGAGCTCACAGACAGAAGGAGCTCAGAGCAGCTGAGAGAGACTTTTGGACAGATGCCTGGGAGCTGACACTTAGAGATGCTTGGAGATGTTTGGAGATCCTAGCCCAGAGACATTTTTAAGAAAGCTGTTTTGAAACCAGAACCCCATAGCAAAGGATCAGCAGATGCCAGTCATGTGCCTTCCCAGCTGGCAGAGGTTTTCCGGATGCCATTGGCCATTCTTCAATGAAGGTGTCCTCTTGGTGATGCCTTGGTTTGGACACTTTTATGGCCTTGGGACTGTGAATTGGTAACCTAATAAATCTCCTTTTAAAGCCAATCCATTTCTGGTATTTTGCATAACAGCAGCTCTAGCAAACCAGAACACAAAGACTGTTGGAAAAAGGAATAGCACCTCTAAGCTGGAAAAGATCTTTGAGATGGTTCAATCTATGATTTTTAAACTAAGTTCTCCCTGGCAGATGAACATAACTTGGAAACCAGTCATGCATAGGATAGATAGATAGATAAAAATTAGGATTCACCCAATTAAAGCTCCAGCTCTCTCCTCCCCCAAACACTTCAATTTACAGATGGGGAAACTGAGGCCCACAAGGGGCACCAATAGCTTGACAAGTAGTGGTATGTGCAGAGCAGAACTCAGATGTCTGTGCTCCGGAAGAGCAGTCTCCATGTGGAGTGCCAAGATAATTCAATAGGATATGGGAAGAAACTATTAGAACTCCTATCGATATTTTTCACCTCATGCTTTAGGAAGTTGTACATTTGCACATTTTATAATGCATACCATAAAAGCTATAAACACACATAAATACAATTTAAAAATAAACCCGTAAACACCTAGGCAGTACTTTACTGGACCACAGTGTGTAGTTAGAGCATTTGGGGACAAGTGTCACCTGTGTGTCCTAGGTGTGTGAGGTGGAAAGCACTGGAAGCCTGTTCCCTGCTGGTCTGTGGTGGGCTCTCTTCCCCAGAGGTGGCCCCTGAAGTGTGGACACCCAGCAGCTGCTGCCATCTGGAAGGATGACGGGCACCTTGCAGGTTCCAGGAGCCAGGTGTCTTGCACAGCCCAAGTGCCCCATGACGCTTGTGAATCGCTTTCCACTGCTATGTGCCCCCTTCCACAAACACACCTCCATCTCATGTCCCCGCTGCCATCCTCCAGGCACACGGAGGAGGCGCCTCGGTCAGGCTACAAGCCATCACTGAGGACCTCCACCCTGGACGTCTGCCAGGCCTGGTCTGAGTGCCACCTGCCAGAGCTGCCAGGTGGGGCTTCTCACACCTTCACTCCTGGGTCTCCAGTCAGTGCCTCACCAGTGGGTCCTTGGCTCTGCCTGGCAGAGTGTTCCCCATCTGCAAATTGAAGTGGTTGGGAGAGGAGAAAGCTGGAGGTTTAATTGGACCTGTCCTACTTTCTATCTATCTATCTATCTATCTATCTATCTATCTATCTATCTATCTATAGATATATATATATCTATACCTACTACTATCTATCCATCCATCCATCCATCCATCCATCCACCTATCCATCATCTATCTTTCTATCTAGTCTTACACCCACCTGTTAGTGAATACTTAGCAATGGTCTTAGCTGGGCACTTTGGGGTCCACGTTTGCACCTGTACCCCAGTTTTGCCACCGGGATGCTGGATGGAGCCCGTCCTGTGCCATGTGGAGCTCATTTTGCAGACTGGGCCCCACTGACCAGGGGAGGGCCAGCCCTGGGTCCCTCCACCACGTTTAATGCACTAATAAACATGTTTTCTGCCATCTCTGCCTCTGGTATGTGGCATATCGAGAAGGGAGAACAGCCAGGGGAACCAAAGGCAGATTTATGCCATCAGAAGTCATATTTGGGGGGAAATCCTTTCCTTCAAGTGGCTGCAATCGGGCTTTTTATTTTAATAGAAAACAGAAGCAATGAAGAGCCCCACCCTCCCCGCACGAAGAAGCGGGTATTTCAGATGCATGAAGTTAGAATGTTTATGATCTGGGAGGCTTTCTGAAGTTTCTGGAAGCAAACTGAAACTGAATTTCCAGATGACAGGGGAGAAAGAAATAAAACGTCACATAGCAGAAAGACTCACGAAGAATTTATATACAAGGCGCATAGCTTTAAAAACAGAACTCTTAATTATGCCCTGTATGAAGGGGCCATTTGTTTTCACAATCAGGAAAATGTCGGTGTCCCCCCTAGCCCTGTGGCAAAGGCTTTGCAGCACCTGCATCCTTGTACCCAGGTCCTTGTGAACCTCAAAGTCTGTGCATCTTGGAGCACTGTCTGTCTACCTGATTGCACTCAGAGGAAAGTACACATGACTTATTTCAACCTGGCAAAGATGACGCCATCCGTCTTGAAGGCCAAGCTTTCCATAAAACCTGACTCACCAGTGGCCAGACTTCTTTGGAGCTTGAGGTTTAAACTCCTGTTTATTTGATTATGGCACCAAACGAAGCATTTTCTTTATGTTCCAACAGTTTCTGGAAAGCCAGCTGTTCTACATTTGGTTTAAAACATTTGTTAAAGTCACCAATAAATGAAAAAGATAAGGTATTGAGCTGGCTTTGCAATACGAAAAAGCTCTCAAGTTTCCTTAAACAAGATGGGCTTTCCTTCTAGATTGGTTTTCTATTTGAGCTTGTCTTCGGGGGATTGTTTCCTCCCGAGCACTGGAGGCAAAGGGTTTTTCAAGCCTGCGTCCCGGCTCACCTGGCGTGAGATACATGAGGGCTTTCACAGCAGTCCGGGAGGACCGGGTCAGCCCGAGCTCTCGGAGCAAACTCAGGGAGGGGAGAGCCGGGTGGCCCAGGGGCCCCAGGCTCGGGGCATTTTCCCAGGAGAACGTGATTGAGTGGGTATGGAAATCCCTGCAGGAGGGACACTTGCAGCACTATAGTGAGATCATTTGTCTGGAGAAAAATGCTGGCCTCTTCCCGGACCCAGAGGTCTTGGCAAGGCCCCCCATCCAGCCCCTTCATCATCTCTTTATCTGCAGCTGTCACTCAGAGGGCTCGGGCACCAGGCTCCATCTAACCAGAGGCGGGCCCCGAAATCTCCTTCCAGGAAACCTGAATGAGGGCAAGCAGATATGAAACTGTGCTCCCTCTGATTCTTGGATTCCTGGAGTGTCCCTGGAAGTGAGCCGAGCATCTTCCTTAATCATAGAACATGGAACAGAAGTGCGGCGTTCCTGAACGCGGTTTATAAACGGAGGAAGGCATAACTCCCCAAACAGTCTGCTCTCTCCAACAAACACCACACAGACCATGGGGACTTCCCTTTGAAAAACGACTTCTGAGCTCTTGGTCGGCACGCCGGATGGAGCACCCCCAAGCCGTGAGCCTGCCTCCTCCCTCTGTCTGCCCCACACCCTCTTCTCTGTTTTTTACAGCTGGCCCATTATTAACTCTGCACAGGAGAGATCTCCTGTCTCTAACTAGACCATAGGCCTCTCGAGAGCAAATCCCATGCCCTGTGGTCCCACAGCAACCAGACAGACGGGCACTGAATCATCAGAGACCCAGTGGGGGTTGTAGATTACTTGACATGACCCAGGCTAGATTGCCAAACGTCACTCCAGAAGACTCACGGGTTAAAGAGCACGTTTTTTCACGCGGAATTATTTCACCGTGAAAGTGCTTTTTTCAAAATCCAGTTAGGTGAGCAAACTGAATGGGAATGCAAACCAGAGCCACATTGCAGCACTCTTGACATTTCCAAAATAGTGACCAATAAAAGTTGCTATTTATGCTTGCCCTCCTGGTGACACTATTAAATCTTTTGGCCGCTGCACTTGGGGAAGGTTACAGGCCGAAAGCAGTGTGAATTGGCACTGTGTCTAAACTGGAATTTTCTCTGGCACCATTTGGCTTAAACTTGGATTGTTAACCTTCAGGTTTTACTCGTACTGGAACTTTTCAATAGAGGGCTAACTGCTGTGTGGCATCTTTGAAAGTACACGTGAAAAAAATTTAAATATAAAAGAAAAACTTGAGCATGCTGCAGACATACATATTATGTTTGGAAGAGACCATTCTCCAAACTTGGGCTGAAAAGATCTAATTTATTAGCATTTCAAAAATCACCCCAACCTCAGAATGAGTAAACAAGGCAACTCTGATTGATCTAAACTTAAAAGGCACATTTTGTTTATTAAATCCCAAAGTATCCAAGCTACTTTTTTTTGGTAATGGTTCAGATATTTTTTTTTCTGCCTTCCCTTCAGAAGTGATGGAGAAAAATCTATTTCTTGGCTGAAGCAATCTCAGATAAATTAATATCATTTTTCATATAAATTTGTTTGGAGAAACTTGAAACTATAGCATAGCCTATTGATTTCATTATTTGAATAAAGTTTTAGAAATCGTACAGCTGTTTGCTGTCAAAATTTAAACCTACTGTCCATTTTCAGCTGGGCACTTAATATACATTTCACCTGGTGATTCAATAATGTTTGAATATAAAAGTAGGCATTCATGAAACATAGGTTCCAGGTTCTTCTGAAGCTTAACAGCAGCAGAAGGGATAGCAATTAGCAGTTTTGTTGTCCTGGGTATAGGTGGTCCAGGCTGAAAGTTTTTCCTGGGCTGCTTCCAAAAGTGTTGTTCCATATTTCTTAACCTTTTTGGAGTTTGGAATCAATGAACTACATTGCCTTCCCTGAGAGTGTCAAACATAGAATAAAAAATTGCATCACATCATTTTTCATTGTGGCCAGAGTGAAGGAACAAGGAACAGGAAAGAATGAACATCTGAAAAATTGACTCTGCAAGCTGGAATGTGATTCTGCTCTAAGGGGCCACATTTTTTCCCCTTTCTTTCCAGAACAGGCAGGCTGTAGACAGATCTGGGTCTTAGCCTGCCCCCCCAAGGGCCCCAATGTCAAGGAACAGTGATAGAACACCGTTCATTTATGCAACATCTGTAACACATACAGCAAATTATTAATAGCTCAATCTGCCAGTCTGCCACCGTGCATTTTGACATGGTAGCGGCTGGGAGCACGGAAGTTTTGCAGCTCAGAAATGAAAACGGCTGAAAATGGCACTCCCTGCGAAAATTAAACACAGGCACTTTGGGGTTGTGCATTTGAAAGTGAACATCGCTGCCTGTTTTGGTTTCCCTTTTTTTTTTTTTTTTTTTTTAAATCTCTGGGTGGGAGGCAAAAGGTGGTGAAGCTTCCAGCCCAGCTAAAAGGCCAATAGAGCTAGTCTAGACGTGGGCACTGCAATTATTTACATCATGTTGTGTCACAGAGCTAGTGTCTGGGATACTAAAGGTTCCACGAAGAGCCAATTATGCCCCTTGCCAGCATGCAGGAAGCTGTGGAGTTCCAGGAGTGGAAGCTTTATTACTTACAAAGGAAACAAAACCGAAGCCACAGCGCCGATCAAAGCCCGTGGCAAGCGGGAGCTGCTTTACATTCATCACACACCACGCTCTCCTAATTAGCAGCCATACTTGGAAACGTGGAGACAGAACTTTCCACCTTCTGTTGCAAACCCTCACCTCATTTTTCTTTCCTTTATTTTTCTTTATGTAAATTGATAACAAAATATTGAGTTCATTGCTCGCAAAATAATGCACAGTGAGGCTCCTTTTCTTTTCTGGAAGATCTCCTCATTTGAATGTCTTAACCGCCCGCACCCCATATCCCTGCCAATGTATTCACGCAGTCTTCATTTTGAAGCTACTTTGTTCAGCGTCTGCAGACTTGAAGGCTATTCTTGGACTTTCTGCAGTGGTATTTTAGCTGCTTCCCTTGACTTTAAGTTGGTAACCTTAAAGGAGCTACTCCAAGGACCTTGGAGTTGAGGAAGTGAGCACAGTGGAGAGGTCGCAAATTAACCCCTGCTGGCCAACTCTCTGCCAGGCTGTGGGCTGGGAAAGAACCAAACACCTGCCAGTAAACCAAAGTTCCACAAGGCAGAAGGTGGTGCGGGAAGAGCCAGGAGGCCAGCGGGTTTCCAAACACGACTGCAATGAGGGCGATACCTGGAAAACTATCCATGGGGGTTTCTTTTTGTTTTTTGCAGTTGTTGCCTAGACTATCCACCTGCCTGGTGGGCTACTGTGAGTGCCACCTGGGGAGAGAAAGGCTAAGCAGGGTGGTTTCCGGCCCCGGCATGCACACAGGGAAAGACGAGGCTGCAAGGCAAGAGCTGTGCCATAGGACGACTATGGGGAGAGGGTTTCCCAGATTTGTTGTCCCCTTACTTTAGCGTGCCCATATGAGCTAAAGGGACTCACAACTGTGGCAAGGCTTGCTCATCTCTGTGACTGAAGGGGGTCTACCAAAGGGAAAGCAGAAGGACATCCAGCCGCTTTTTCAGCCTGCAGGGAGAAGACGGGGAGATAATGCGTGAGCAGGAGTTGCGCAGTCAGGTCTTAATGACTGAGATAAGGACCACGGGTTCTTGCCCCACTGTGTTGGGTACCCTGGGAGAGAGCTTCCACCGGACAGCCTGGCATATCTAACTGGCTTTCAGAACTGGAAGGATCTGAGGTGAGGCCGGGTCAGCTGAGATAAAATCCAGACGCTTACTCAGATAATGGGGCTCAGTCATGGGTGGAGAAGGTTCTGGAAACAACCACAGTCAGGGGGGCCACATGCAAGGCCTGGAACCTTCCCACCACCTCCCTCTGTAGGCCCCTGGGAAGGAGGGAGAGGAGGAGAGAGGGCAGCCGCCCAGCAATTGAGCCTTCTCCTCCAAGAGAACTACCAACCCCCTCAAGAGATTATTTAGATCGCTGGGTCTGAACAAGCTTCATAAAAAGACCGGCTGTTAGCTGATTTCCTTTTCCAGCTAATCAATGGGTGAGTGGTAGTGAGTAAAACCGGATTAGTGATACACAAGTAAAAGGACTGTACGTTACTCTGCACATGAGTTGAAATATGTCCAATTCTGGGAAAGTCACAGAGTCAAGCCAAATGTCAGTTTCTTCGCTCTATTTCTTCAGTGATCATATGGAAACAGCAAAATGGAAGGGGAATCTCTTTGGGGAAACTTCTAGAAGCCATGAAATTCACAGGGTATGCACATTCTGTGGTTAGGGCCAAAGATGGGGGCCAATGGCTGTTAGCAGACTGGAGCTAGGAGGAGAGGGACATTTAATTCCAGTGTGCATCGAAAACCCTGTGACAGGTGTTGCACAAGCCTTGGGAGAACATAAAAAACCCCTTGTCCTTGAGGAGCTGGTCAGCTAGAGGAAGAAGGCATCGAACAAGACAGTCAGCTGTCAACCTCCGAAAATGGGGGAAATCAATTCATTGGTGGTATAAAAATGATTTATTTGGTTTTATCGTTGCAGTTTTACTTTCTATTTTACTTGATTTTTTTTTCTTCTTCCTCTTTTGCTCCCCTGGTTTGATCACGTTCTTGGTCATCCCTCTCCCCCCTTTAATGTAGACTTCCCTTTCGGGACTTGCAGTGCACTCTCGGTAACCTGCACGGCGCACCCCCACTCGGCCCTCCAGCCCCGGGCTCCACCCAGAAGCCTCAGCTGCAGGAGCAGCCCTCAGGCCTCTTGCTTCCTGGCTTCCGGCTGACTTGGGCAATGGGGAGCAGCAGCTGGAAACTGGAGGGGAGAGCAGCAGGGAGAGCAGCCTGTGCTCAGGGCGTGTCCCCTGGTTCCGCCTGCAGCTTCCTGGAGGCCTTCGGGACCCCGGGAGGGAAGGCCTCAGCCCCTGCGGGAAGCCTGGTGGTTTGCATCCTGCTGACCCTGCTCCCTCCTCCTCCGAGGGGCAGAGCAGGAGGCAGTGACCCCGGGGTGCTGCCCTAGCCACTTGTCCCTTCACTGGGCGTGTCTCAGGGTCCCCGATCCAAACAGGCCCTCCACTTCCTGCCGGGACTGGCTGAGAACTCTTCACTTCCCTGGAAACCATCATTAGACAAATATTTCTCTAAACTGACGTAAGAACGGATCCTAAGTCCTTCCCTCCAAAGACACTCTGCCCCTCCATGTCTGCTCGTGACCCCTCCATTCCACGAGGTGTTCCCTTGCTTCTCCTGCCCCTTGCCCCCAGCTGCGGCCCTGGGAATGGCTTACTTCCCCCTTTCGCAGCCCCTCCCCCAGCTCCCTCCTGGGCCTGCAACAGTAATTTATTACTTTATTTTGAGATTATTACTAGAACTTCCTTTGCACTATGCTCTTCTCTCTCATGAACCTTATGCATCCCCGGACAACCCACCATCATTCACTTAGATTTAACTATGTATTGGAAGATGCATCTGGCTGCAATCTCTTTGCTTTTTCATCTCTCTCTACCTTGGGATCCCTGGTCTGATACACTCATGTGAACGTAAAATGTTTTAAAATTAACAACTGCAATAATTGTTTTGGATCGGTGAGGGTAAAGCCATTGCCCATGGTCTCTCACACAGACATTTCTAGACGGCTCGGAGCAGAGAGCGTAAGCCGGAAGCAGGGCAGCCTCCCACTCATCCCTTTCCATTTGCCTTTATCTTCCAAATTATATTATAATTCTATATCCTGATTGCCTACTAGCTATTACAGGGATTATCAGACATTTTTGTTTCTGGACATTAGGTTTGAACTTGGGCCCAGAATTTACGGAGCACTTTCTCACCGAGGACCACAGTTGTCCTGCCAGTTGCTTTAGATGTGGCCATTCACTCAACAGCTGGTTGAATCATCTTTCAGTTCGAGAGATAAAGGCAAATGGACTCCTAATCCACTGTGTGGTTGCTTTTGGCTCTGTAAAATATTTCTTTATTTTACATTACCCTATTGCAGCATTTGGATGCAGTTTGGGGGAATTCCCAGTATTAGCTAATGAATTTCTTTTTTCAATGACTGATCCACTCAAGCATAAGAGTAAGAGTAAGACTCTAGGGAATCAATGTATTTCAGTCACACTTTGATCATTTAAAGAAATACTGCCATCTTGGCTTACATATTAAAAATCATATTTCAACCCTAAAACACCAGGTTAAGGTGATTCAAAGAACCAAATAGTTGGCGGGGATAGTCTCTGGAGCAAGACACTCAAAAACTCTCTGAAGCATTCTCAAGGTGTACAGACGTACACTGATCCCATTGCACATCCCGATAAATAGTGAGCCTTTCCCCGTGACCTGCAGTCTTTTGGTCATTGCCAGCTCTCTGCAAATTGGTCCAGGAGGCACAATGCTGGTGACCCCGTCTCCCGAGGGTGAAGCAGGGTCTGAACAGGCAGTGACATGTGCCCACAGAGCCATGTGACTGCGAGTCACATTGCAAAACCCAATTTTCAACCCAAATCGCACTTTGCAAAATAATTATTAATTACATTAAAAATCTCTCCCAGTGCCTGGATTTGCCGGGATACCGTGTTAAATAACCTGAAGTCCCCGGCATGCCTCCCTTGCCCATCTGACCGTGGAGATGCCTGCACTAATGCATTTCCTGCCCAGTGGTTCTGCCTCCCACGCACCTGCTGGAAGTTTCCTGAACACTGTCTGTCTTTGACAGCCTGCAACGCACAGCAGTGCTGTTTGGTAACAAAGGGTGCGACAGAATAGTCCACTTCCTTCGCTATCACAGTCGCAGCCAGTTTGGCAAGTGTTTCAGCAAAATTGTGACTGGAATCCTATTTTCTTTTCCATTTAAAGGGTGCAATTTTAGAAGATGGCTCTGTTCTCCCATCTTTTTTTAACAAGAAAATTAATCAGTTTTGTACTTTTTTGTTCTCATTTCTATTTTGTTTGAACTTGATTTGAAAAAAACTGATTTATTTACCACTAAGGTCACAATATGTGGATGAGAATTATCTTTTGCTTGCTGTTGTTTTACAAAGTTCCTTAATTGACCAGTCAGTGAGGATTGAGCAAAATAGACTCCTTCAGACAAGTATACCTGGTTTTCAGGAAGGTTCCAACATGCCTACCACTCAAATTTTATTTTTCTGCTCTACTCATGACCAATAGAGCCCCACTGGGATCCACCTTCTGTGTTTTCACTCTTCACCATTGTCTTCTGTGCCATTTCCCCACGCTTTAGGAATCATGTTTCATCACTAGCTTTAGACTTCAATGAGACACTTGAGCCATTGATTCATTTTTCTGTTTGACTGCAAACCAATAGTCAACAACACAAACACGAATGTGGGCAACACACATGACAGCGTATGACATGAAGTTACATGGGGGAAGATGACAAGCTCTATCCCCAAAGCACTTGTGCAAGCTCCAAATATGCAAGGGGATTACTTTAAAAATCCTAATTATTTGAATGGTCCACACCTGAGAAACGTTCACAGCTGAAGTTGTGTGATCGCTCCTATGGTTTTGTGACCGTGGGGACTCACCCAGGGTTCTGTGGTCCACCCCCTGTGAGGTGGGAAAAGGCATTGCCCGCTGCTCCACCTGTGACGGTATTGCCTCCCAGGCTTGCCTCTCTTTGGGGCCATGACCAGTTGATCCACCTGGCACTGCCGTCTGGTGGAACCCGGGTATGGCTTGACCCCGGCCACCCTCAGCCTAAAGCAGACACTAGGTAAACTGACCACCAGGGCCAAAGCAGCCGGTGGCAATCTAAGGCCCACTCTGTGGCTTACAGGTGAGTGGGGCCAGCTCCATCTCCCCACATAAGGAAGCCAGACCAGGTTGCTGATCTGATCTCATCTGTCACACCTCACACACCCCTCAATGTTTCCTCTTTCACCAAATTCCTCCCAATACCATGTCAACGCGCAGGCAGTCACTCAGGACTCCCACAAACAATGTCTGAGGTTTCTCTTCTACTTAAGCAGCTTTCCCTAGTTGCATCCAAACCAAAAACTATGAAGTTATTTGATACTTTAATAAACATGAGCATAGCATTTCCTTCCATGGATAGAAAACAATGGCTAATTTTTTATACTAAAACTATGCTTGCCTAAAACCATTGCAAGTGTCCTTAACAGCATACAGACTCTGGTTTCTCCTTTGTAATACAGATAAACTTGGGAACTAGTTTCTTATACTAAGGTGTTTATGGGGGGCAAGGGGGGTGGGTTCTCTTGCAAACCTTAAGCCATCGTGCCATTGCCAAAATCAGGAGGGTAATTTGGAGATCAGGAGTACTTTGGCAATGCTTTCTTCTCTTGCTTCCCCCATTCTCTAAGGCCCTAAGCGGTATTACCCCATGGCCCTCCCACCCTCCTGTGGCCAAGGCCACCCCAAGGAAACCTCACTACATGACACCTGCCACCTAAGCTCAGAGAAGGGAGGAACTGGGCTGCAGAGGGGCTCTACACGATGAGGTCATGGGGCAGGCATAACAGCCTCTAGAGAAGAGGAAGAAGAGGGAGGAATGAAGAAGTGGACAGAGAAGCAACCCTGAAGGAAGGAGAGCCAAGGAGACCCTACTAGAAGGCCAAGGAATGTTCCAGACTCACAGCTTTCCCTGCTGTCCTCCAGCATCCTGGAAACCCAGCCAGCATCCAAAAGGAAATGTCAGGAGTGGAAGACGGGTCTAGGGCCCATGCCCCATGCTTTCTGGATCTCGCTTGAGCTTTGTAAGACATTTTATCTGGTTTGTCCAAAAAACATGTTTTATTATATGAGAAAGAAAACTTGGGGCTGAATTGTTTGAAGTATTAAGGCTCAGTCCAACAATTTACAAGGGCTTTTGAACTTAGATTCTTTTACGGTTTTATAATCCTGTTCTTTTGGAAACTTCTCTGAATTTTCTCCCAGCATAGAATAATGGATTGCCATTCCAAGATGTTTTTATGACAAGGTGATTTCCTCCTGGAGTTCGATGTAAATTATGAGTTTGGAAGTCGCGTTGCATCAGGAAAGCTCTAACGTTTCATATCCATATAGACTGCTTTGCGATTTTCAAACGCCATTGCATACTTCTTCTCATTTCATACTCCCAAAGAATGAGGGAGGCAGGAAACATAATCTCTCTTTGCTCTTTACGAACGAGGCTGGGGCTCAGAGCAGTCAAATGCCTGGCCGAGGTCTGACAGGTGAAGGGCTTCCATTTCTGGGGATACTGTGCTTCCCACTACCTCTCTGCCCCCCCAGGGTGTCCCCACAGCTCCCAGCAAGGGCAGCAGACTTACAGCTCTTCACCTGGCCCTCTTCATGCCATGGGCAAGGACATGGGGGAGCAAAAGCCTCCGGATCCCACCCCACCCCAGTGGGCTCCCCATGCTTCTGGGGGTTCGTAGGGTTCTCAGAGGAGACCAGATCCTCAGCTCCCAGTCCAGGGTGCTTTCTCAAGTCTCAAGTTCCTGCTGCACCCCAAAAATCTGATCGTTTCTTTACCTGAAAATATTTATGTGTCTGGAAGTTATATCTGCTTTATTATAATTAGTGACCCATGCAGAATCAGAGCTGTTTCTGTGCTTTTCTTGTGTTTGCTCCAATGCCTTAATAGAGAAGCCTCCTTAAATTATGATTTTAGTGGTGAAAATTTCAACCTCTCTTTTATCGGTTACTAAGTTTAAAATCCTTTCGAATGGCAACTTGTAAACAAAAGTGGTCTCCCTCCAAGCCAGGTTACGGATGTCCTCGTCTGCAGCATGGGCCTCTAGCCTCCCGTTCTGCCCACACCGGCTCCAGGTTCAGTGAGCAGGGGGAAGAAGGTACTGTGAGACGACTTCTGGAAGGGAGGATGCTGGGGTCTATTCTGCAGGTTTGTGCCTGGATTTTTCTCCTCCCCTTATGTTACCTTTCCTTGTTGCAGATTGCTTGTAATCTATAAGTACCTCAACATCCTACTCTCATTTCTAAAATAAAGTGAACTAAATGTTTGCAAAACCAGTAAAACGTTTGCAGAAGTACCAGTTTTGAATATTGAGAAGGCAAGGCAGTATGATCGTGAAGAGGGTTAAAGATACCCCATTACTTTAGTTAAGACCCTGAGAAAAATGAGGAGATATAAGACTGTATTAGAGAAAAGGAAGTAATATTCTATTACTGGGTTTATAGCTATATATAAAATACAAGTATAGTGCTCCCAGCTACTCGCCCTCTTCTGTTCAAACTACTAATAAATGGTGAATTCCTTTAGTGTAAAGATTGTGACTCTCACCTTTAAGCTTTCATAACTGTTGGAAGGGAGGAAAATTAAAGCTACATAACCTCATATATTATTTTCCTAAAAGCAAAAAAAAAAAAAAGAATTGAATGCACTTGAATCTTTTGCCAAGAGGTGGGAAACATATTTGATATGCATGACACATAAATACTCCTGCGATGACACAGTCGAAGGAGTGCCCGATTTGGGTAAGGGCTCCGGAGAACACTGCAGGAAGCTGTGGCCTTGGGGCCAGCGGGTCCCACAGTGCAGCTGACCACTGCCTCTGAGTGCCAGTTGCAGGGAATCTAGGCCAGGGGAACCCACGTGCTTGCCTAAAACAAGGCCCCTCAGCAGTGACAAACAAATCAGAGCACCAAGAACAGTTTTTTTCTTGTTCCTAACTTTCCCATAAAAAGATTCAGGTAAATGTAGCATGACGAGCCAATTTAAGCCAATTTCAAAGTTATTTGAGTAATTGGTTATTAAGATAACAGTCTCAAATTTCAATTCAGCAATTATTGTCTTAAAGCCACAGAACCTGGGCGTCAGGAGAAAAGTTGTCAAGTTAAAGCCAAAGCACCCCAATTTCAAGGGGAGATAGACACTCCCCGGGGAGCAGCAGGGGTTAGAGCTGGAGATAATTCCTTCTCCTTGAAAAAGGGCCTCAGAGGCCCACAAGGATGAAGTTTCCAGAATCCAGCAGAAATGTGCTTCCAAACACAGAGACCAACAGTACACTGTTGGCTTTGGTTTTAAGGCAGTCTCAAGGGTGAGCCGTCTCTCCACGTCTGTCTGTGTGTCTCTCTCTCACACACACACACACACACACACCTTCACCCTAAGTTGAGACCCACAGAGGGACTTGGTGTCCCCCAGGAGGCGGCAGTGCAGCCTCAGGCCGTCTCCTGGTGGAAATGATGGCTTTGGCAGAAGCTCTTGGTGCCGGGCCAAATTTGCCTTTCTAATGATGGGTGGAATTACCTCCAAAAAGTCTTACAGTAAAGAAATACAAAATGCTCGGCTGATTCCCAGCTAATCAACCCCTGCGGATAGGTGGCTGTGGCCCATTGTCCCTAGCTCCCAGTTCATCACTAACTGTGGCTGCCAGGGACTGACCTGCAGGCATTGGTGGCTCATGGGCCTTCTCAATAAATGGAAACCCTCGAACCTGGACGGCACAGGGAAGATACCCATTGAGTGGATATTCGAGCAAAAGTGCTCTTCAAAGCATGCAAACTGAGAGTCAGAATCACTTTGCTCATGAGTATTTGTTGAGCATCTCCTGGGAGCCAAGCCTGGGGCTTCCTGTCAATCAAGTCATTTGCTTCTCCCAACGATACTTTATGGAAGAAAATGTTAAGTCAGGACAACTGAGGCTTAGAGAACTTAAGCAGCCTGCCCAAGGTCCTGCAGCTGGTGTAGGATGCCCCCGGGTTAGACAATGACCCCTGCTCCAAACCCAAGCCCTTGGCTGCTAGCCTAGATGCCCACTGCACTATCGAAAGGGCCATGCTAGCCTCTGCAGGTTTCCAGGAAACCAATCTTAGGAGACTATCCCCAGCATCAAGCAGGCAGGTGTTTGCATTCATTCATTCATTCATTCATTCATTCAGTATACAAATATTCACTGGGTGCCTCCATTGGGCAGTAAGGCTACTTTCAGTTAAATAGGGAGAACCACAACAAATAGAAGTATTTTTAAAATAACCAGTGTTAAACAGTCAACGCTGCTTTGGAAGTCACTGCCAATCTCTGAGGACTGGAGGGGAGGCCCCCTGGTCTGGAAAGAACTAGGCGCCACTCCTTAGCACACTCTCACCGCCACCCTGCTCTCCCAGGGCTGCTTCAGGCCTCCGTGTGGCAGGAGGGCTGTTGCAAAGAGAAGCAGCAGCTCTATACAGAAAGCACGTGGCTGACCCAAATACATCTGTTCTAGAAATGAACCTCTTCATTCGCTGTGGAGCAAAAGAATAGTGTTCCCCGTGCAGAGACAGGAGGACAGCAAAGCAGGAAAAGTCTGGAAGCAATGCTCCCTGCCTTTCCCTTGCACCCAGAGTGCAGGTGTGCTAGACACCCTTATCAGCAGAGGAAATTCTTTTCAGGTGGACAGTTAAAACAGCACAGGTTTCCAGTACTTTCCGAACCTTGCAAACAGTGGTATTTGTGGGTTACACTATTCATTTTCCTTAACTTACATCATTTTCCTTAACTTACATCCTTTGGACTTTCTTCTCTGATTTAAGCTGCCCCAGACAGGGGTCCCAAAGCACGAATTAGAAGACAAGATATTTCCTGGAGAGGAGAAGTGGAAATGAGAGGTGGCTTGAGGGCACAACTTTGGGTCAGCTGGTCAGAAGTACACAAGATTTAGCTGGTTTATAGAATATTTGGACTTTAAAACTTGCATCCCCTTTTTAAAGTAGTCTTCGTAAGATATTAGAATCAAAATGTCTGTGCCAGTTTGAATGTATTACGTCCCCCAAACACCATTATCTTTGATGTAATCTTGTGTGGGCAGACCTATCAGGGTTAGATTGTAAGTTTTTCAGTGTTTCCATGGAGATGCGCCCCACCCAACTGTGGGTGATGACTCTGATTGGATAATTTCCATGGAGGTGTTGGCCCACCCATTCAGGGTGGGTCTGAGTTAAATTCTGGAGCACTGTGTAAGCTCAGACAGGAGCAAGCTGCTACAGCCAAGAGGACACTTTGAAGAAAGCACAGGAGATGCGCGTGAGAGGCAGTTTGAAGACGACCGTTGAAACCAGACTCTTGCTCCAGAGAAGCTAAGAGAGGACAAAATGCCCCAAGAGCAACGGAGAGACATTTTTGAGGAGCTGCAGCCTAGAGAGGAACGTCCTGGGAGAAAGCCATTTTGAAACCAGAACTTTGGAGCAGACGCCAGCCACGTGCCTTCCCAGCTAACAGAGGTTTTCCGGACACCACTGGCCATCCTCCAGTGAAGGTACCCGATTGCTGATGTGTTACCTTGGACACTTTATGGCCTTAAGACTGTAACTGTGTAACCAAATAAACCCCCTTTATAAAAGCCAGTCCATCTCTGGTGTTTTGCATCCCAGCAGCATTAGCAAACTAGGACAATGTCCTCAAATATCATCTATCTGTGAGATTTATTTGCAAGCATTTATTAGCTATACAATTCTATTTGTTCAAACTCTTATGCAGAGAAAGTCTAAGCAAAATATTCACACACACATTTACAGATGCACACACACAAACCCTAAGCTACCCTTTGAAACGAAGAAGGACCCGCTCCCTCCACCTACTACATCAGCTGAGACTCCACGGGAGCACTAAGACCCCAAGGACCAGTTACGCAACACTGACTTGGTTCACCTCTCATCTTAATAATGAAGAAATAGAGGCTCAGAAAGAGGAAGCAAGAGTCCCCTCACCGTAGAGCAAGCAGAAGAGCTAGATTTAGAAAGCCAGCTGCTGTTTCCCCAGCCCAGGGCTCTGGGCACCCACTGACCTCTACTGGGGACCAGGAGGCTGTGCCACTCAGAACCTGAAGGCTCAGGACCCAGGGATCCAGGGGCCCCTCTCTGATTCAGACACTGGCTTCCCCCAGCCACTGAGGGGCACAACGGGGACAAGTGTCAACGCTGAGGACACAGGATGCCTCGGGCAGGTGTGTTGGCTCAGGGATGCCCTATTGGCCCACCTGAAATGTTATTAGAACATCAAGGAGGTCTGAGGCTCCCCCACCTCACCCCACCCCCGATCCTGCCCTCTTCCCGCACGAATGCTCTGCAGCTTTCCTGGCTCACACCTGTTCCGTCCCCTTAATCCTCCTTAATCCTCCATAGATGCTTCCCATCCTGGCAACTGCTTCGTGATGGACCTGAACAAATGTTATCTGTCTGCCAAGGTAAGGACAGAAAGAGTCAGATCAGAGAGGGAGGCTGTTTGTTCTTCCCCTGACTCCATTCCCCAGGTTGTCTGTTGGTGGGGTTCATCCTGGAAGACCTTCTGGCATGAAGCTGTCCCCATGCCCACCTCGGGGGCCTTCTGGTGACCCAGAGAGCAAACACACCTACCTTGGGCCAGCACCTTGTTCAATGTCAACCGAGGCAGAGAAGGGAGAGACGAGTGGCAGGAAGGCCCCAGGCGCCCCCTCACGGCCTGCCCCTCCAGTGCCAGTGCAGCAGGGCACTTCTGGGTCGGGGAGTGGGGTCTGCAGTGGAGGGCAGAGGGCAAGGAGGCCCCGAGCTCCTAAAGAGAGAGCATCTCCACTGAAATTCAGGGGACCAGGAACTGAGAAGCAGGTTCTGGAAAAGGAAAGCAACTAGCCACAGAGAGTAAGGGAGATGATAATGGGGCAACAGTTTGATTCTCACCCTGTGTCCTAAGAAGGAACATTCCCTGCACATGGCCATTGCCCTCTGGCCCTGCCGTCCCCAGTTTCTTCTCAGCCCCCAGCACTTTGTCACCTGCTCCAGCAGGCATGCCAGGTCTCCAGGCCCTTTCCTTGACACCCTCACCTTCCCCTCTGTCCTCATCCCGTCCAAGCCATGGCTCCCCAGAGAGCACACTCACCCCCATCCCCTTCCAACCCAGGCAGGAACACGCAGCGGCCTGCTGGGCTCCTCTGCTCTCCGCCCCCAGCCCTGCAAACTCAGAGACCCGCACCTTCTCCCTGACCCTCTGCAGGTGTTTCTTTCAGGTGAGCTCTTCAACCTGCCTGCCCCTCACTCACACAGAGATCTAAAGGCTTCAACTCAGTCTAAGCCAGAGTTACAGGGGAGGGCAAACATGGGAGGAGAGAATGTCAGTCGCCACGCTCCCGGGCACCTCACAGCTCTGCTCCGTCCTCAGCGGCCAGGCCACGTCCGCTGGGAATGTTGCTTGGTTCAGCCGCTTCCACCGGGAATGCCGCTCAGCTGGGCCTCAGGCCCTTGGTGATGGAGCCCTAAGGAAACGGTGCTTTAACAGCATGATGGTGCCCAGGCCGGGCAACAGGGCAAGGACAGGCTCCAAACCCACCGCCGTGCCCTCGACTCAGCTGTGACAGCCACACCTTGGTGTCCTGGGGCCTCTGGTACAGGCAGGGCCGAGTTGTAGAGACTTTCTAAAGAGCATCCACACACAGCTTCTCACGCAAGCCTCGTTAAATGCCCGATTTCAGTTTGTTTTTACTCCCATTTCCCAACTGAGGAAAATGAGTGTCTGAGCAGGGACATTTGGGGTGCTCAGTGTCCCCCAGCTGGCACGGGGTGGGCCCGGTTCTCAGGGTCCCCAAGTCCCAGTTCCTGTCTGCTGCATTACCAATATCCCGCCTCTCTGAGCAGGAGTAGCCCCAACATTTCTGGGAGTGGGGCTCTGGGCTCTGGAACACCCCCGTCCACGGCTTGAGGACTTGCCTTCCCATCCTCCCTCAGAGGCTTCGGGCCAGCCTTTCCAGAACTCTCTCTGCTCACCAGAGAGGGCCCCAGGCACCACCGGCCCAGCTCAGGGCCCCTCTGTGGACCCTGGGGAAGCGCGAGGAACCCTGCCTCGGCCCCACAAATCCTGCGATGAGCTCAGACCGACTCACTGTCAGAGATGCAGGCGGGCATTGGAAAACAACACTTGAAACCCTAAAAATAACTGCAAGTTATAAGTCCTGGCATTAAGGACATATATTCTAGAACTTCTGAGAAAAGTTGGGTTTACTTTATTTCTAATGAAAATGTTTCTTTAGAGATAATTGCAGATGTGCACACAGCCATGTGAAATAAGACAGGGATCTCGGGTACCCTCCACCGAGTTCCCATCACGCACAGCCACAGCCCAGCACCCCAAGCGGGGTGCACTGCACCCATCTTATCAGGTGGCCCCGGTTGTGCTTGATTTTACCTGCATGAATCTTACTTCCACTCTTTAGTGGCTGCATTTTATCCTATATGATCACATCATATGTAGGTTCCTATATCCACCGACACTGTCAATATAAAGAAGAGTCCCAATGCCACAGGACCCTGCTGGCTGCCCAGTCCCCATCCCCATGGCAACCGCCAATCTCTCCTCCCTTTCCATCCTGTTGTCACCTTGAGAATGTAACATAAAGTATGCCACTTTGGGGGTTGACACTTTTCCCCTCAGCATAATGGGAGATCCATGTACCAATAGTCGGTTCCTTTGTGATTGCTGCGGAGTATACCATGGTGTGGGCGGACCACAATTGTTTTAACTCTCGGCTCACTGTAGGACACGGAATACACGCGGTTAACTCGATGGAGTGGAGCTTGTGTAGCGCCTGGGTCCCGGAAACTCCCAAGCCAGACTCATCTTTCAACATCCAAATATCATGAGGGATGTTTTTTTGACAGGCTGGCATGGTGTTATTTTCATATATTTTATAAATTGTGTTTTTCTGGCACAGAGTACAAGGGAGAGAAACCCCAAATGGAACCCAGAAAAGAATTCTATCGTAAGGATTAACTCAAGTTACTTTTAAAGTATGAAGAAAGTGGATATCGACATTTTATTAAAAACATTCACTGTCTCCATGGAGAAATCCTCTCAACAAACTGGAGCAACGGAAGGGTGATAGGCACGAGGTTTGGTAAAAGGAGTCAATATCCTGTGAATTAGAACTTCTGGAATATTTTAATTCTGAAATGAAGAGATAAGCTGGTCCTGTGGCTGGTAAGAAGCATCCACCTATATTCCTACAGAGTGAGCTGGGCCTTTAAATTATTAAGTCCTGAAAATTGTTCTTTTTCCCAATCTCTCATGTGCTTTTAATCTAATTCTCAACATTAGTGTATTTGGCTTTAAGTTGGGTATGCACTCGCCCTGACAACATTCCAAAGTGCCAAGGCATAAAATTTGTAGCTCCCCAGGGAAGGCTCTGTTGGTTTGCAATTCATCTCAAGTTAGACCGTCTTGTTCTAATTGCACTCGATGGCCGATGGCTGCAGCATGGGAAGACCTCAGCCTTCCAGGGGCTGGAGGCAGCAGGCACAGGGCTGGCCAGGTCGTTGGCATTCCCAGGCTTCCTGCCGCACGGGATCGAGAAGAAAACAAATCTCTCTGGATTCACGCTCCAGGCCCCAGAACTGTCCGGTCCTCTGCCCAAGACATTAAATAGCAGAAGACAATTGTCCCATCTCCCACCCAGGACCAGGCACACGGTGCAAAGGCATTATTGCTGACATTAAAATGGAAAGCCGTAGGGGCCATGAATGAGACGCTCCGATGGAAAACAAAAATCAAGCCTCTATACACAGGACGTTCTTGCCAATTCAAACATAACTCTGCCTGTAAAGCCTCTGGTGGCTCCCTTGTGTTCTGATTGCATCAGAAAAAACCTCGCTGGTATTGCAGGCCCAAACAAGATGGCAGAATTAGTGTCACGCACCCCATGGAAAGCACAGGAAAAGGAGGCCAGCAAGGCTGGGGAGGTGGGCTGCGTGGTCGGCAGGATGCACAGGAGGCAGGCGGGAAAGAAAGCTGACGTGGCAAGGCCTCCCACTCATCTGTCAACTCATGCAAAGGCAGGGCAAGCGTCCCTGAATATGGCTGTGGGATGGGTCCCCACCCAACCCCAGCTTGCTGAGGCCACGAGGCTTTCTGGAGCATTTTGCGTGGAGGCACTTTGGAATCCATACCAACAAGCATGTCCATGGGTGCCCCCTACCAAGAGGGCCCACCTCAGCCTCCGGCCATGCCCTCACCCTTTCCTAGAGCCAGGGCAATTCTCAGGGGCCCTGGCTGGAGGTGGTGAAATGGACCAGGGGCACGGCCTGGGTCAGGTCTCGCTGTCACCCATTGTGGCCTCAGGGTGCTGCCGCGGGCTCCTGGGACCCCAAGTAGCTGGAGGCACCGTGCCCTGCCCTGAATCTGCCTGCCCTGGGGAGCACTCTGCCGACCCCAGCACCTGCACCTGCAAGCTTCCCAGGTGAGCAGGGGCCCAGAAGACAGCTCCAGGGAAAAGAGAAAATTGCAAAATTGCTGCTGCTAAGTCAACCCCATTAAAAACGGCAATTAGCTGCACGTCCCAGGGGGCGGCCACCCCTAAGGCTGGTTAGCGAGGAGCCTCCTCTCCTGGTGAGCGCCTCTCGCCCGAGTAGCCCTTGGTGGTTGCAGGTGGACCCCGGGAGGAGGGGGAGCTCCAGGGAGCCAGGGAGAGAGGCACAGTGATCTGGGTACAGACGCACGCGGCGCCATACTCTGGCAGCCACTGAGTGGGCTCCCTGGGGCACCTTCCACAGCGGCGTGCAGGGCAGCAGAGGCACCAATTCCAGATCAGCAGGTGTCGTCATCACAGGCCGGCCATATAGTCTGGAGCCCGGTGGGGCCCAGTTCCTGCACCTGGAAATGGAGGTGGTTGGACCCCTGCCCTGGGGCCATGAGGCAAAGCCCCCCCCCACGGGGTGAGGCTCACAGGAGACCCCAGCACACGCCGTTACCGCTGTGTCCATGCGTCCCCATGTGTCCAGTTTCTGCACACTACCCCGGTTGTAAAATGGCTCAGGAAAAAAGCCACATTCACGTGTTTATGCCTATTTTCATTTACTGAGTCAACAAATATTAATGGTGCCAGAAAGAGACACCTTCCCTCTGCTTGGGAAGTTTACAGTCCAGTGGGCGGGTGTTACCTTCAGAAAGAAGGTAAAGGCTGAAGAGTGTTGTTTCAGGGAGTCTGTAGGGCATCTGGGGTCCAGGGGTCCAGGTAGCTGGAGCAGCTCATTTATGCAAAGGATTCGAGGTCAAGAGCTTGGGGCACCGGAGCAAGCAGATCCCAGGCCCCTCCGCGCGGACCGAGACCCCTGAGCCAGCGGTGAGGGCTTGTGGCTCACACGACGCAGCCTTCCTGGGCTCCGTGGCCCTCGCACTGAGTCCAGTGCCCAGACCAAGTCCCCCATCTGAGGAAGGCATCCTGCCCTCAGCGCTACTTCCCCCAGCTTCTAAACTCCATCCTTGCTTACTGCCTTGTCTTCACTGTGGAACGTCTAGAAGGAGCACTCTCCGCTCCTACTCTCCACTTACTCATCTCCGCTCACTCCTCCACACAACACAACCCGGTTCCAGCCACCACCACGAGGCACCTGTGACATATCCCAAGCTCGGTTTTAATCTGATTGATCTCTGGGATTCCAGGACACCCCAACCCTGGGCCTGTCCCTCCTCTCTCCGTGCCCCTCGTGGTTTTCCTGACCGACGTGACTCCCTCTTAACAGCTACCAGGCTCTCCCCTCCCCGGCCTGCCCCATGCCCTGCCTTCCCCTCCCCTCTCCCTCCGCCCCATACCCACTTTCGCTGGACAATCTCATCCCCTCCCTAGATCTCAACCATCTTTCACCGGCCAAGACCCCTGGCCTCCCCGTGTGCCTCCATCTGCTCCTCCCCCGTTTCACTCCTCATCGATCCTTTCACTCCCCATTGATCCGTTCACTCAGTCGAGCACATGGGCTCCAACCCCAGCAGGCTCAGTTCTGGGGCGCGTGACCTGGCTGCCTCGTGAATCATTAGGCGTTTTTCAGTCCAGGAGAGCCGCCTTGCCTCACTGCTCCAGTAAGGCCAGGGGACCCTCCTCTGGCCAAAGCACTGTCCTCAGGGCCCGTAACTGCCGTTTACAAAAGGAATGAGCTCAAGCCTTCAAGAATTACCTCTGCTCCAACTTGAGGACGAGAACCACGTCTACACTGAACCTCTCACCCAGTAACTGGCACAGACCATGCACCTGTTGAACCCAATGGGGCAACCAACCCACCCGTGCATGAGACCCCTGGGGGCAGCCCCTTTGCCCCACCCCACAGACACGCGGGTGTGTGCTGGTGCCAGGCTTGCGCACCCCAACTTCAGCACAGTCCTGGCTTCTGTTCACCTAAAACCTACTTGTTTCCGTGTTGCATCTCCTCTGACTTCTCCAGACCACACGGAGCCTTCCTCTCCAAACCAAGCTTCCCAGGCCTGCTTTCCTCTGGTTGGTTCATCTGTGTCCCATTCTTTTCCTAAAAAACCTGCAGGCTCTCCGATGGGTGGCTTGGGCACTCTGGGGGCCCCACAGCACCTAGCAGAGGGAGGGATGTCAGGGCGGAATGGTAGAAAGTGCCTGGTGAAGTTTAGCACTGATTCCACCAAGGACACCTTCCACATGCCTGGGCAGGTGGCAGGATGAGCTCGCATCTCACAGCCATCCTAAACCGGACGGGATCACGTTTGCTCAGTCTCTTTGCTGGAGCTGGTATCAGGATCGAATGAGGTAGCAGAGAGGGTGGCACTGGGTAAATATACATTCTCTACAAGGGCAAATTTCATCATTACAAGTACTTGTAATTGCTTGACTCTCTGGGTGCTCTCCACAAGAAACCATGTAAGAGTATCAAACATTTATGACCACCTAGGAAACTCCTGAGCAATCCAAAACCCAGTGTCTGAATAAATTATGATGGCCAAAATCATATTTTTAAAGAAAATAAATCAAGAAAAACACAATTCAAATGGAAAGCAATATTATTTCATTAAGGCTGGAGGAAACTTTCCCTCCTGGGCATGTTGTCAAGGGTCCAGGATCCTTGTCTCCTACCGATGACACCATCTAATCTAGGAGTCGTGACAGAGCCCAGTGATGAGAAGGACAAACTGACTTCAGACGCGGACCCCAGTCCCCGCTGGACATCAGCACAGCCTCTCACTCCAGCAAAGTGCTGCTCAATGTGGACATGGACAAAAGATCCTTCACGGCACAGCCGGACACCCCAAGGTCAACAGGTGCAAAGGATCTGCTCGGCCACCCTGAGATGATTCCAGGGGCTCACACTCTTATGTCAATCATAACATGGTAAATGTGTCTCCAGGAAAGCTGAGGACCCGTACCCACTTCTTCCAGTGACTGCGGTGGAGCCCACAGAAGAAAGAACAGTGAAGACCGTGACAGGCCAAACAGAGAGGATCTGTGGTGCAAAGTGGCTCAGAAAATTCTGTATCTTTTCAGTTCTCTGGGCTGGCTGGATTCCCTTCTTTTAGAGCTGGCATCGTAGCTACAAAACTAGATGCATTTTCACATTTAATTATTTACAAGACATTCTGGCTTCCGTGTCTTAGCATAAACGTGTTTCTAGATACTTTCCAAGGAGCTTGAGCCATTGAATAAAGCAATTGTTACCTGTGTTGCTAAAGACTTTTGTTAAATTAGCCAAAAAGAAAAGGCAGCACCGGATGCCGATTGGAGTGTGGCGAGAGGGACGCACATCCCCGCTGAGGTGAATCGTCAATTGGGCAAGTCCCTTGGAATACACCATAACGATATCTGAAGTCACACAAACTGGGGTATCCTTTGACCCAGGAATTCCCTTATATATTTATCCTAAAGAAATAACTAAAAAAAACAAAACAGCCTCCGTACATAATTGACCTTACAGCTTTTCTTTGATAGTGAAAAGTCAAAACCCTGATCTCTAACAAAGGATAGTACATCAGTGCAAAAGACTGTAACTTTGTCATTAAAACTATCAATATAGAGACTGTAGGAATAAATTAATTACACTGTAATGTTTTTTAAATTACTGATTTATGACTCCTCTGATAGAAAAAAACACTGGAATGTAAATGGAGAAACAAAAGCAGTTGTCTCAGTTTGGTAGAGTTTGGGTGCTTTTTGTTTCTTTAAAAGTTCCTTTGATGTTGATGTCAGGCACTTTGTTGCTCAGGCGACGTAATAGCGGGTGGGCAGACACTCAGCACCACGAGGAAACCCCTTTGGAGAGGACAAGGCTGGGACTGCCCACTCATGGCCTTGGTCAGGCAGATGATGGTTTTCCATGAGTAGACTGGGGAAATGTGTCTGGGGGACGAAGATGACAGAGGAAAGTGCCTTCTCGTCACTTCATATCAAGGGCACATGCTGTCAGCATGACTTGTCATTGCCGACGTTGACCGTGAGCCCCTGGCTGGGGTTGGGTTTGTCGGGTTTCCCCACTGTGATGTGACCCCTGCCTTTTGCGCTGTGCTCCTTGGAAGGAAGTCGCTACACTCAGCTACCTCGTGAGGAATGAGGGGCCATGCCCTCCTCTTTGAGCGTGGAGTGTGTGTGTTATTCAGATTTTTCTGCCCTGGAGTTGTGTCAATTCACCCCCTTTTCTTCTTTATTCCATCATTTATTCCTATCAGTAAGGACTCATGGATATTTATTTTAAACTTCAGTTACAATCCAGTCCTACTGTGTGTGTGTGCACGTGTATGTGTTTGTACTCAGTTGCTTTGGCCATTGTGAGCTCTTCCAGTTGGCTCCTGTGGGCCTTTGACATACCCCATCATGCGGTGTAAGTGTTCTGATTAATTCATTTTTAGTTTTGTGCATTTTATAATGAATATTGTGTAATAATTAGTCTATATATCAATAGATAGAAGATAGATAGATAGAAAGACAGATAGATAGATAGATAGATAGATAGATGATAGATAGATAGATAGATAAATAGATAGATAGAAGATAGATAGATGATAGATAGATAGATAGATAGATAGATAGATAGATAGATAGATAGATAGATAAATGGGAGCATGCATCAAATAGCTTTCCTATGGTATTGAATAATGAAATTGCTTGTAGACAAACTGTCACATGGTGCCTGATCTTAAAGGATCCAGTTTGTGAAGTTCGTTTCCCTTCTCTTTTTAGTCACGGTGCACTGGGCAGGCCCAGCCTGGTTTCCTAAAGGCATGTTCTGTATTTGCTGGGAAACATTGAGCCCTTGCAAATGTTAGTGTGGCACCCACACTCAGCACCCCGATCACAGCTTCTCAGACCCAGGGATCACCTATTCCCATTTGTTTCTTTTAAAGCTGGAGAAACTGAGGCCCGTGGTGGGAGGGTGGGGATGGAGGAGGGAGCACGGTGCAGGGAGGGAGGAAGGAGGCCTGATGCCCTAGGATGAGGGTGGCATCTGGAGTGAGCAGTCTCAGCCCGAAGCTGACCGCCGTTTACCCCTGGGAGACCCTGCAGGTGACACTGCCCTGGACCCCTACTCCAGCAGGCTGCTGGGGACTCAGCCTCGGTGCAGAGGGACTCAGATGCTTAACCTCTGGATCTCAGCATCCTCTGGTGCAAACGAGGCTTGCCCTGTCACACCTTGGTGTCGTGAGCATCAGCTGGGGGACTGGAGGAGGGAGCCTGTCACCCACACAAGGGTTAGCAACACCCACAGCCTTATCAGTAAGGAGCTGTTGTTAGGAGGACGTCATCCCACATGGGTGCAAATACATGGAAACTCGAGAAGTATGTGAAAACCTCTTCGTGGTGGATACTTCTGAGGGAGCCTCAAGAGCTAGATAGGGGCAGAGGCTCCCTTTCCACATTCCCTTCTGTTTTGTTTGAAAGCGTTTACCAGCTATGCTTTATTTTTGTAGTAATGAAAAGGGGCAAAGAAATTGGATACAAGAAGTTAGATCATGGTCCACTCGGAAACACTGGCTGATTCCACCCACGCACCGAGCAGTGTGCTGAGACCCACGCACGTGGCGAGCGAGGCAGACCCGGGCCTGGCGGTGCTTCCGTTCCCGCTCAGAGCAAGGGCACCACCTCTGCCTCATCGTGCCCTCCTGGGGGCTAAGTGTCAGGGGGGATCCTACATGCACCCCTTATCCACGTGTCCTTTATTTTCTTCCTCCAATGGGCAGAGTGGAGTTATTACTCTAACCACATCTCTCGGTTGTATGGCTGGAGCTCATGATTATTCATGCAAGACCCCGTTCTTGTTTATTTTAATTCCGCCTTGGCCCCTGCTTTCTCCCCCTGCTGCCACTCCTGGTCCTCTCCACTTAGGAGTACCCACCCCCATGGACCGGGGGTCTGTGCCTGTCATGTAGGCGCACGTCCTTACCCAGTGCTCAGCCTTGTCTTCTCTATGGCTGTGCTTTGAACTTACATAAATCATGTTGTAGATGGTACTGCAGTGCTCACTTATCCACTGAGTGGCATGTTTTAAAGGTCTACCCGTCCTGCTGTTTGTGAATCTGGTCCATTCTTTCCATCTGCAGCTCCCCTCCCCTCATGAATCCCAACCACGTCCTTGTTCAGATGAAGAACCTGCAAGGAATGGGTCCCCTTCTTCCCTTCCTGCAAATGGCACCAAACTGAGCCACAGGGGACACACATCCACAGCTAGCCCCTCTAAACATTACCAGGTCATGCTACTGAATATTTGCCCCAGTTTAAAGTTTCACTGAGAATGGGTGTTCAGGCAATCTAATTTGTGAACAGCTTAGAACTGCCTAGAGAAGGTGACATAATTTCACACACAATCTGAGCCATTGAATGTGGGCGAGTATTGGGAACCAGCAAAGGCCACCAACACGGGAGCCTCTGCTCTCCCAAGGATGTGGTCTGACCCCCGGAGCTCCGAAGCGTGCCTTTCAGCAGGGCCTGCACTGCACAGCAGCAGAAAAGAATCCCCAGCACCATGCTTTGAGCTAACGAGGATTTCCCCAACATGTCTAAGTTCCTGTCTAAAAGGTCCAGCCTCAAAATACTCCTCCCTCAGTAGAAAAACATTTGGGTGCCTTTAATGCAGTGGCTTCATGCTATTCCATTGCAATCAGATGCTGTTTGCATGAGCAATGGCAGAGGAAGGCAAGAGAAAAAATAAGCCCTTGCAGGGAGCACTTGATAGTGACTTTCCATTCCACTTCTTGAAAATAGAATTCTAATCCTTAGCCATTCAGATAAAATGATCCCCCTGGCAGGGCAGAGCCCCTTTTCTGCTAGGGCCATGAGGGTTTAATCGCATGCTTCTCCTTGGCTCTGAATGTGTCGGATTCCCAAGGTGCCACCTGCTTCTCCCAAAGCAGAGAAAATGAGAAGTGCACAGTTCATGGTGTGAGTGACTTTCAGGGGAGACCTTGATTGTATCCCACCTGGGATTTCAGAGAGACCAAGTGCTGGGCTCCTACTCAGTTCTGTTTCTGATTTGGTGGCTCCCCCACACTCCCCCATGGCTCGTCCTTGTGGTCTCTGAAGGCCTTTTACCAGTAGGGAGACTGAGGCAAGCCACCCACTGCGGGGGTGTCGGCACAGCCACCAGGCACCTGCTGGTGAGCAGCCACCGCAGAGATGAGCCCTGCTGGCCTCCCCATCGCCGAGCACCCTCCGCTTTCCAGGCTCATCTTTGTGTCTCTCAGCCTCACTCCTCACTCTGGAAGCTCCATAAGGGCCACAGGGCATGGTTATTCCTAGTCTTCACCCTTCAGACAGCCATGCCCCTGCCCACAATATCCCTTCCTGTCTTTACAAACACCACCAGAGCTTTGCAACCCAAACAAACATGGGCAACATGTCCATTTTATCCCCCTGTTTTCGTCCGAATCTGAAGATGCCGTAGACGCCAAAGAAAGGCATTGGAGAAAAGGGGCCCCGCACGACCTGGAGCATGCATGTCCCTTAATTAAAAGATCTGATCCCAAAAAGGCGTTCTGAAATATTTGTTAAACGAATTTTTATTTGACCCACACGGACCAATCCAGGGCCACGTGCGCCAACTCATCAGCTTGTCAGGAGCAGTGAATTGAACTCTGACGGAGCCCCGTGAGAGGTCAGCAGGCTGGCTTCTCTGCCGTCACCCATGTCCCACAAACCGCTTGAAGAAAGAGGGCAACTGTCAATCTGGCACCGTGGCAATCATTACAGGTCTGCAGTGAAGCAGAAAAACGCTGTAATAAACAGGCCCCGCCGCCCCCGTCACTCCATTCATCCTCTCCCTACAAGTGCTGGGGCCTTCTGGCCTCGCCGCCTGTTAAATCCCCGTCCAGCTGTTTGACCCTATTACGGGAACATGATGGGCACCTGTGTCACTTGAAATGCCTGCAACAGCCAGATGCACCGAATCTATCTTCTCGACAGGTGAACCTATGGATAATTTATTTTTATGTGGTTTCAAAGGCTGTCGAGTGCCGTCGGGTACCATCCACCAAGCACGCTCCGCGTTCGGGCAGGTGGGCTCACAGCTCAGAGACTCCCGGTGAGCAGCAGGAAGGCCAGCCAGCTCCGCGGACCCCCGGACAAGCTGGCGCTGCCTCGGCCCCACCACCACCCAAGTCCGGTAATGTCCATGGATCAGACTTGGAACCAGACAGGGCTCCTCTCAGCTCACTGGAAACATCCGAGAGTGGCTGGCTGCGACGTGGGATGGACGGAGAGTGACAATGCTCACATTTGGACAAAGCCTGTATACCTGGCGGCACCAGCCTTTGCAGCCAACTAAATATTTACCTGGCTTGGCTTCTCCCACTTAGATGCTCCTGGCTGGTCCCTCAAAGGATTGTCCCGAACATGTGAGAAGGAGGGCTTAAACATTGGCAGGAGTCTCCTAAACTTTGTTATCGCATATGGCACAAAAAGGATAACCACTGGCAAGGAGGTTACGTGCACCTTTCGCAAGCCCGCTCTGGGGGTGCCTGGGAGGAGAATGACTTCCAAGACGCCCTCAGATTCCCGTTTGACCGTGCGCCTTCACAATGGGTGCCATTTAAGCCTACAGAATCCAATCAATGTGTCGGTTAAATTGCTACTCATCTGTCGACATTAAGCATCCGACTATTACCTCAGATTTAGTAGAAGCCTTAGATACTGGCACATTTCACTGAAGCCATTAGTAACACCTGGAATCATTCACATTAGTTTAAGATCTGGCACCATAAATTCCCAGCCATTAATGATTATTCTGACTCCTCAGGATAAATGGCTTAACGTTTTTGATAATGAAAATATACATTCTGCAGTAGTTCCTTCTTAAACCCACATTACCTTTGTAATGTACTTCATGGCTGATTGTAACGGACGGTGCCATAACTCTTGCAAGGATTTTTAGTGTGCTGTAAAGTATTGAAGATCTGTTGTACTACTCTTTTTTTTAGAAAATTAATGAGATATTTATTTAGCTGTTTATATTCTGACATGTAATTATAGGTCTTCATTGGAGTGATTGCAAGTGAGGGGCAAAAGTGTCTGGATTTGTGTTCTTTTTGGATTGTCACTGCCGCTATGAGGTCCAATACACGAGGCGCCTTTCACACAAAGACACGGCAGGTTGCAAACTTCTATTGGAGATTATAAAAAATAACAGAAAAATATCATCCTGAGAGCAGAGTGCATCTGCTTAGTTATAGCTGAGAGAGAGAGAGAGAGAGAGAGAGAGAGAGAGAGAGAGAGAGAGAGAGAGAGAGAGAGATTATTTAAATATCTCAAATAAATCTTTTCATTCCCAGCACATTCATCTCTTTTAAGTGCTCATTAAGGTGAGGTGTGACAGTCTTGGAAAATGAAACACTAATTCTTTTGCTCTGAAGCCTGAGTGCAGCGCTCCCAAGGGCAGCTGAAGTTTAGGGGAATTACAGGACTAGGGCAGAGGATTCCACTTCTGTATTTCATTCCAAAAAGAGATGGGGGGGCGGTGTTTATTTGATGCCACAACCCTTCTTGTTACTATCGTGTGATCTATTAGATCTGAAGAAAACAGATGTCAGTTTGTGGTGTTTGATAAACGTTCACTAGAGCTGGGCAGGGCGACCTTACTTCACTACAACTCAGCCTAATTTGCAGTCAGTCTGTCTTTGCTTGATGGAGACAAAGTTTTGCAAAGACAGGAAGGGAAGGATGGAGCTATAGCTTCACACCCTCCTTTTCCAATCATAGGGCTTCAGGCTTTTGTGTTTTTAAGTGATAAAGGAACTGCATCTACAGTGCAGTTTAGCATTAGCCGGCCACTCAGCTCTAATAAGTATGTGCAAGCGGATCGAACCATTAATGACATTTGTCTTCCCAGACTTCTCAGAGATGCCCAAGATTCCTTTAAACAATAAAGGTTCATAAAACAGTGACTGCAAACTTCTTTAATGAACTAAGAAATTGCTATTGATTGATGGAAAGCCCAGTTTGTTTAAATTCAACTGGAAATTTTGCAGGCAACACCCGAAAGCAATGCCCGGCAGTCACGGGCCAGCTGGGGTCGCGTCGCAGCTCTGGCTCCATCTCTCCGCATGGACCGTGCGGCCCTGGGTGGCTTGTCAGATGCTCACGCTCACACTTTTGCCACAGCTGGGCTTGTTACAGCACGGACATACTCCCTGGAACACGGTGGGAGCCCTGACCGGATTTGTGCCAGGGCAGAACCCAGAAACCCAGCACATATGCTAAATATGGAAAGGCAGAAAGGAAAAATGAGGACACATTTTCAGCCAAGAGGTTTACCAGGAATGGGAGACACTCCGAATTCAACCTGCAAGCAGAGGGAATGGGAAGAAGCAAAGGAAAAGGAAAGTGAAGAAGAAGAAAAGATCCGAAAATTGTGAACATTTTATAAAAAGGTAAAAAGATAGTAACAGCTCTTGCAGAAGACATATAAAGACATAGAATAATGAGAAGCAAGAAAGGTTTAATTTGAGAATCTAAAAATCATGAAAGCATCAATGTAGAAGGAGACTTGGTCGAGGACTGAAATTTGGGACCCTGGTGGGAACTGCACAAATAAGGTCTTATTGAAACATTAAACCCAGAGCGTGCTAAGGCTGCCCGTGGGCACGCAATAAATAATAATTGATAATAATGACGATACTCAAATTTAATTCCAGTTCCATGGGATGTTCCCCAAGGCATCGCTGTGAAACGCCCTCAAGGGTCACTGTGCATTTACCTGTCAGTGCCGGGAAGCAGGGCTGTGCCTGGAGGACAGGCAGGGGAGGCCCCCATGCTGGCCCCAGGCCCCCTGGGAAGGCGGCTGTGCCAGTGGATGGTCAGCGGGATGGTGGGAGCAGTTCCTGGAGCAGGTGGAGACGTCCAGATCCTCACCGGCTCCAAGGGGGACACACAAGACCTCACAGCTGTCCCTGGGCCTCAGAGAACAAGGAGACGAGCCAGGCTGGGACACTCCAAGGAGGAGAGATGGCACGGGGGGCAGCAGGGAAGACAAAAGGCAGCCACAGTGGCTGACAGCCAGGACACGGGCATGCGTCACTCTCGAAGGCCCTGTGTCTGCAGGAGAGGGGGGAGCTCGGAGACAAGGGGAGAGGTGGGAAAGCTGAATCGGGGGGGAAAAGAGAGAAATAAAGGAGATGGGGGAGGTGGGGGTGGGTGGGGTGTAAGGGTGAGGAATACAATTTGAAATGCTGCCCTTGGCTGTCCCTGTTCTGAGAAGCAGTGGAGGATGTGATTCTCCAGCTCTGACACGGAGGTATTTTTAAACAGGGCCGAAATGACTAATTATAAAAGCCAGGGTTTTCATACACAGCAGCCAAGAACATTCCAGACCTTATGCTTTCTCTGCTACCACAATGAAGAACTTTTAAAAATATAATTATCTCTAGAAGGCAAATTTAAACACAAAATGTGTAGCAGGACTTTCCTCACTCACCAGTTCAGTGTGTAAAGCATGCACATGTGTACACACATATGATATACATATACACATGTGTGTACTCATAAACACATTTATACAGACATGGTAGCATGCATACATATAGGATGCCTTATATTTTGTGTATGCATCACACACACAAGTTCACACATACATATGTTTACATATATATATGACACATGCAATTTACAAATGCATGTATATATATAACTTCCTGTATTTGTGTCTGCATTACACACACGTACATGTTTTTTATTTTGTGTATACATCACCTCATGCACACATCTACATATGAATATACAAAATCTCTTTTTTTTATTTTTGGGGGGTGTTTCCATTCCATTTATTTACTTATTTATTTTTAATGGGCATGTTGTGGGTTCACAGAACAATGAAGCACAATTCTTTTATTTTGTGTATGCACAGCGCCCACCTCCACGCACACTCCTGCGTGGGCTCACATTCTAGCGATGGATGTAGTGACTTTCCCGCTAGCTGATCTTTCCATGATATTAAGGAAGGAGCCACTGGCCTGGGAGCTGTATTAGCCCAAATGCAGGCCTCTTGCAGCTGCAGGTGATCTTTTTCGACAGCGTGCCCTAGAATATTTGGAAGGTGAAGAGAATTTGTAGAAATAATGATTATGAGGAAGGAAATGATGTAGGGTGGGGGATGGATTGCTGCAATTTCTACTAATAAGTGCTTCATAATAGCTCAAAAAAAATCTCTGTCAGGCCTCTGCCTCTTTCAAAATGCAAATGAATGAGTATTTGTGGCAAAGCTTGCTGCACACAACACCCAGACAAGGGTAGTATCTACTCCATGTCATTCCAAATGATATGGAAACAACTGAAGGCACCCTGGCTGTGGATAATTACAGAAGGATGACAGGTTGATAAGTTCTCATTTAGCAGTCCCTCAAATGCTGGAGCTGCAGGGATGGTTTTGGTGCCACAATTCAGGAGTTCTGCGTCTTCTGCATGAGTGAACGGGTCTTGAAAAGGAATTTGGGGATGTGGCGTGTACACGGCAAGGGGAAACTGTACATGAAGCTTTCAGAGGTGAAACCCCTAATTTTACTAACCTTGAAGACTGATCGGTGTCTTAGCAATGCATGCAGCCGCCAGAAGTGATGTTGGCTGCTTGCCTGCTGCAGCCACATGACAAGACGGAAGAAACTGAGACCGTGAGCGAATCCCATGCCCACAACACAGCTAAAGCGTTGCCTCTCAGGTGATCATTTTCCTGGCTCAGTGGTTTGCCAGAGTCCCTGATGTAGACACAAACTCAACAGAGAGAAGGTAGGAGTCTGTCAAGTTTATAGTAGCTTCAGGTTTGAAGCTTGGCATTATTGATGCATATTATTAATTATTGAAAAATGAGGAGGAGGAATATTTAAAGATGGCAGTGACAAGCTGGGTGGCTGCCTGGCTTTGCAGAAGCAGGTTGTATTAGCCATCATTCATTTGTGAGCACAGATGGGATCTCTAGGGAAGTCATCCTAGAAGGCACTTGGCATCACCCACGGGAAACCCTCTGCTACAATCGCCCCCCACTGCTGGCTCATCACGGCCCACAGGGATGTCTGAGCTCTGAAGCCTCGGCACCAGCGTGGGAGCCCGACCCAGCCCCCTGGCCGACCCCGTGGGTGGCGGCATGCCCAACACCCTGGCAGGTAGGGGTGTATAGACAGCCCCCTCCATTCTGGAACCTTCTACTCATGCTCAGCTCTGCTGCCTCCTGTCCTGAGCAGGCACCACCCAGGTGTGTCTGGGAAGTCAGTGTTGTCCTCCCACAGTTTCTGACTCTCTCTGGGGGCCCAGCTCCTTAACTGGACATGGTCAGGCCCGTCTTTGACATCTTCCTCAGACAGGGATGTGTCTTGGGCATTTGTTCATTTTGAAGCAACCTTGCTCTTCAAATGGCTATTTTCAATCAGTCAGTCTGCCTTGCTTTAGGTTTTAAAGGAGAAAAGTATTTGCATCCGTCTTCCCCCATCCTGTCCCCTCTCCTCATATCTGTTGTCAACTGAGTTACACCAGACCTCTACCTTGGGTCTCGGCATACACGACCAGGACCTGGGGCAAAGGGTCTGCACTGGGAGTGACTCACAGACCCCCTTTCCCATTTGTGTCCTTCCCCTGAGTAGTCAGGACGCGCAGACACGGCGCCATAACAACGCACCACATGCATTAGGCCTCCGTTTGGTGTCCGGTGCTCCATTCACTGCTTCAACTCCCGGAACCCTGCATGGGGTGGAGGATGTTATTATCCCCATTTTACAAAGAAGGAAACAGAGTCACAGGGCAGTGAAGGATGCCCCTGCCCCGGGCATCCCACTCACCAAGTGCCCAGGCTCAGCTTCAAGCCCAGCCCTGCCTCTCGCCAAGACCAAGCAGAGCTCTCACTGCTGGGGAGCCACTGAGAAGGAAGAGGAGCTGGAACACAAAGCCTCAGTGGCACTGAAACCAGGAAGCATCTGTGTTCCAGGGCACCATGCAAGTCCCTTTCCCAGCACGGTGGGGCCGAAGCCAGACCCGGTGGCAGGAGACGGAGGCCTTCCCGTCGGCCACCCACCCCACCCCAGGACAGTATGGCTCAGCGACAAGCCCCCCATCTGTATTTGAGTTTTTCTTACTGCTCACCTTTACAAACAAACAGTTAAATGAAGGAAAGCAAGAGTAGTGCAGGTCTCTTTCAGGCTGCCCTCTGCAAACCTGCCTTTGCCCCAGGTACTGGTCATGTATGCTGAGACCCAGGGTAAAGGTCTGGGTGTAACTCAGGGGAAAAATGGGCACAGAAGTTTCAAACATACTTGAAAGGGCACTGAAGCCATTAATGTCTATGACTATTATTTTAATGGCTGCAATGATTTTTTTATAAATAAAATAAATATTCTAGATGCAAAGTGGCAGTGTTTGCTTAGTTTAACAATTTTTGAAAAAAGATAAGCAAGTTGTTAAGAGAAAATCCTTAGATATTTGACCTGGCTTTCTCCAGTAATTATTCTAATTATTCTTCTATTATTTAGGCCATGAGCCAAAGGTTCCCGGGTGCATAGAAAGTTAATAGCAGCCTGGAAGTGAGAAGTAAGGGCAGGCCGGCATATGCTCATTAAAGCCTGCTTTCACTTAAGGGTTTTGCATCCAGCAGGCTGCAGGCGCCAATAATTTATCTTGAGATCTATTTACTCAGTGCAATAGGGAAATAATAAATTGTCCTAATTTCCCTTCCTGGCCCCAGAAGTAGCCTCTTGACTTCCTTCCCGGCAACCCCAATGGGGTCAGTCTGTTGCCTGGGCACTGCCCCAGATGGCACTTTGGGGAAACCTCTCTATAGGGTTCAAGCAGTCTATGCTCACATTCACTAGCAAAGGCTGGAGGTGCATGGGAGCCAGTAGTGCAGGGCAGGGAGAGCTGAGGGCAAGGACGCGGAAGGCCACTGCAGTAAATGGCTCACACAGGTCTAGGCCGGCCCTGGGCACCCGGAGCCAGGAGACCTCGCCCACAGCTCCAGGGCTCTTTTTAGCCATAATCCACGCAGGCAGCCAGCCTGTTGCAAAATCTTCCCTCCAAAATCTTGTACCAGCAAATTCTTATTGAATACGTGCTCCAAAACATGAGGCTGTGTTTTTTGGTTCAAGTGAACAAAATCCACCAAGCCCAGAGTCAGCAGTGCTGTGAGCAAAAAGGAACAAAGAGCTGCCCTACTGCTTCCCTTTAAGTTTCAGCATCTTAGAGCTTTGTCCAGCCTGAGCACACCATTTTGAAAGCACCCAGAAACCATTGGCCAACACTTCTTTTCTAGAAATTTCCATAATCCCTGGCCTTCATTGGGTGATTCTCTGGGAGGTTCTGGGTCAAAGGCAATGGCGTCCCTGGTGGGATCGGTACACTGAACACTCGGTGCCTCTGAAGTATGAATTACTCCTATTTTCCCCCGTTGTCACCCCATGAGACCTGGAGGGAAATGAATGGAGATTAGGTAAGTCTTGACAGGCATCGTGGAGAGAAAGAAGGAGTAAAGGGAGGAGGCAGCGCCTGGCACAAAGCCACGAAACTGGAGCCCAAAGGGAATCAGGGAGCATGGAAAGGACATGCCCCCATCCCCACATACACCAGTTATGGGGCCATGACAGAGCCGTCCTGCCAAACTGCTGAACAAGGCACCACATGTGGGCTGCCCTGGGAAGGCCGGTGATGTTCCCTGGAAGCATCAGTTAGAAGTCGTCAAGCCAGTCCCTGTAAAAATGCGTGTTTTCCCATGCAGAAAGATATAGACCAAGCCCAAAATCCAGCGAGTGGCCAAAGCAGACGGACTCAGCTGTTGCAGGCTGCATCCTCTGGGATCCTGGGATTTCTGGGCATGTCTCTTTGGATGGTCCTTGAACTGTCCATACTCCTGGTGCTAGGAGAACAGGAAGCAAGGAAACCATCTGGGAGCCGGGGGCAGTGAGAGGGTGTCGGAGGGTTAACGTGAGAGGCTGCAGCGTAAAGCCAAAATGTCAGGCCGCCCTTCCTTGGTGACACTTTGAGCCAGATCGGCTCCTGACAAGCATCTGTTTCCAGGGTCCAGCGGCCAAAGGGAGAATGAAACAAGCAAGAAAGCATCCATTCTTGAACACAGACCCCCAAATATGATATATTTTCAAGAAGTTTCCACATGACAGCATCCACATTTGCTTCTCTCTTGACTCAAATTTTAAAACCACTTTTTTTTTTAATTCAGTTTTATTCAAACACATGCACATAACATACAATCATCCATGGTATACAGTCAACTGTTCACAGTATGATCATCTAGTTATGCGTTCATCACCACAATCTATTTCTGAACATTTTCCCTACATCAGAAAGAATCAGAACAAGAATAAAAAATAAAAATGAAAAAAGAACACCCAAACCATCCCCCCATCCCATCCCATTT